>JABUQX010111054.1:0-10000 GCA_015478945.1 Trachelipus rathkii
CACTTCTGGACTTTTCCTCATACGTGCTTTCTTCAGACGAAGAAAATTTTTTGTGTGATATTCCGCACTTTGCCATTTGGTTTCCGGATCGTACTCAAAACCCGATGACCCATTGCCTGTTTTAATTTTATCCCAAAATTTGTGCTCTATTTCGATTCTTTCAAGTAAAGCTTTACAAATTTTGACTGCTTTCTGCTCCACAGACAAGTCTTTCGGCACTAGTTTTGCACAAATTTTTCGCATGTGCAAATGGTTCGTTAAAATTTTATGAACTGCATTTTTATCCAAACAAGTTTCTTCTGCAATCACTTTAACACTGAACCGGCGGTCTCTCTCCATCACAGCTCTAACAACTTTCACATTTTCATCGTTTGTGGACGTGATTGGTCTTCCACAACGAGGGTCGTCTTCAGCATTTCTCGGCCCTCTTTGAAAGCTTTGTGCCACTTAAAAACCATAGTTCTCGATAGAGTGGCCTCCCCATAAGCTTCATTTAAAGAAGCAAATGCCTCAGTGGCAGACTTGTTACGTTTCACACAGAATATGACAGCGTACCCCTGTTCAATATTTACCTGCATCGCAAAAACGTAATGAATATAGAAAACACGCCAATGCGCAAAAAGATGTAGTGCAAAAACGTAACGAGGTTAGAACACACGCCCATACATAAACAGATGTAGTGCAAGACTGACTTTATAAATTTGGTTAAAACTGGTATGGATATGTAACCTAAGTAATTAGCTACCCACTCGTATACGTCACGGAGGAACTACGTTACTCAGCCGTTCATGGGATATTCAGTAAACTTACTTTTGGGAAAAAGGAGTATGTATATATATATATATATAACATATATATATATAATATAATATATATATATATATATATATATATATATATATATATAATAATAAATATATTTTTCTATATATAAGCTTATATATATATATATATATATATATATATATATATATATATATATATATATATATATATATATATATATATATATATATATATATATATATATATATGATTCGACCATCGTCGTGTGTGGACGCAGTGGAACTAAAGGGGAAGCCAAATACAGAAGGACCAGAAGAGAGATAATTTGGAAAGAAGAAGGATAGTCAGAGATGATTTATTGAAGTGATGAAGCGGTTGAGAAATCTAGCACTGAAGAATTTAAGAAGAAAGAGAGAGAGAGAGAAAGAAAGCTTTTGGTTGAAAGTGACTGTCAACTGAAGAGGAAAAAAGTTTCGATTTTGGATTTTAAAAATGTAAAATTTTAAACATTTAAATTTATTTCATATCTAATCTGGGTTCGAGGAGCTGCAAAATTTTAAAATCATTACTTTTGGCTATTTTGGAAAATTAATTATTGAATACAAAAATAAAATTATAAAGTAGAAATTTAAAATAATACATTGTAGAATGTGAAGTTACGTTTCCCATGGCAATCGTCGAGTCGTTTGAAGAAAATTTACCAACTTCTCTTCCTCTGGAAGTATGGGTCTTAAAACCCACCCTTTCATTAATTTTTCGTGAATGCTGGTCATATAATAATAGTGACAGTAGTGAAAGTGATAATAATAATATTTAATATAGTGAGTAGTGGTGCATAGTAGTGAAATATAGTGTAGAACATATTAATATTAGTGTTAAATCATAGTAGCATAGTAATAGTAATAATAATAACAATATTAAAATACAGTGATTAGTAGTGATTGATAGTGAAATATATTGAATTTGTGTTTGAAATATAGTGTTTAGTTTTTAATAATATTAATAATAGTGATAATAATAATATTATATATATATATATATATATATATATATATATATTTATATATGTATGTATGTTTTTTTGTATTTTTATATTTATTTTATATTAAGCCACCCGGTAGCTCAGTGAGAGAGCACTCGCCAAACAAAGCGAGGGTCCCAGGTTCGCAACTGGTCGGGTGGGAGAATGTGAGCTATTCTCTCCTTGGGCTTGGCTCCGTCCTGCTCGGACGTTAATTGAGTACACCCCCTTCTAGATTAGGGCTCTGCCCGTGAGAGTGGTGGTGTTTATATTTTGTAATATATATATATATATATATATATATATATATATATATATATATATATATATATATATATATATATATATATATATATATATAACTATATGCTGCTCTATCTTATAACTTATATATATATATACTGCTATATATATATATATATATATATATATATATATATATATATATATTACTTCAATTCCAATGTTATAATTTTCGGACCATCTTGTGTATGTGTGCACTGTACTTTTCGCTGGAAAATGTTGCCGCCAAAACTTAAAACAAATTTAATTATTCTTGCTAGGTAACAAAAGCATTTTTATTATCACAATATTTTCAGTATTTATCAGTGGTAAAAAATATAGACAGAAAACTCCACCTTAATTTTTATAAAAAATTATTTATTAAGTTTTTAAAAAAAACAATAAAAAGTAAAATAAAAATTAAAAAAAAAAAAAAAAAAAATTGGAAATTTGTTTATGAACCAATCGCAATGTTTCTTGCATTTCGAAGTAGGAAAATGTAGCAGCTCACTCAATCAGTGAAATTTGTTTGCCTTGATTATCGTAAATTTCAGATCTGTATAGACTGGAGCAGTTCTCATCGTTTGTGTTACATCTCAGCTCGTGGGTATACCACTATAAATTTTAGAAGCTACCAAGCAAGCATTAGTTTCTTTAAAGAGGTTCTTGTTGAGCCATTTAATCAATATTTATGCAGTAGCCATCAGTTGGAATAAATATAAGAAATAAATATCAAATAGATATTATATATGACCAATGTGTTGGGATATCTCTTAATCATATTTATAGCTGATTTTTATTGAATGAAACATTCATCAATTCAAAGGGCCTACCAGCCGACATATTGTTTTGTAAACAAGTAAACTTCATCACGGTCAGTATACAAATTCGTGCTTTAAGGCTGTATGCTTGACTAATTCGGCAGCGTAAAATATTTAGCTAAAACGACATATAATATATATATATATATATATATATATATATATATATATATATATATATATATATATATATATATATATATATATATATATATATATATATATATACTATATATCTTAACAATATAATATACATATATATATATATATATATATAATATATATATATATATATATATATATTATATATTATATATATATAGCCGAACTGAAGAACCGAACTGTAGAGCTGAACACGCCCTAAAGAAAACGAGTTGTATCATAGTAGAAATATTACTAGTATTTCAATCCAATTTTATAATTTTCGGACCATCTTGTGTGGTGCAATGTACAAAATTTCCTGCCAAAAAATAAAAACATTTTTAAATTGCTTTGTGTTTAGCAAATTTATTTCTAGTAATATATATTTTTAATATTTATCTTGGTTAAATTTTTTTTAAGGAAAATGTCTAATATTTGTTTTTAAAATATTGCTGGATTACTTATGCTCAGCGTCGCCAAATATTTTGTAGTTTATTTTCAATTCTAAAAAAGGGCATATCAGAAATGATGCCCGACAATACTCCTATCTTTCTGACCTACTGGTAATATATATACTGTGGTTGTACTATCTTTTGAATTAGGCTCCGCCTTCAAAGGCGCGTCATTCTGATCTTTAAAAAAGCACAGCCAACACGTCAGCGTGCATCTCCAGAAGATCATAATTATTTAAAACAAATATGCCTATATAATAAAATAACTGGCAATTTATTGCTGAACGATCAATAACAATAACCGAGGTATGTACAAAGTGAAGTGATAGTATTTAAGGAAAATAAAGTAGAAAACTCAACCTGATCTTATTCCAAACCCCAAAGAAGTCACCACAACATCCTAACCTCAGTGGCAGATTTCAGCGGTGACCCCGAAGAGTGAAGATTGGTTCCACGGATAGGACCCTAGAACACCCGCCAGAAGACCGAGATTACCTTCAAGGTCTTATTTTTTTATCGTTTAACAGGCTGTTGCCAATTTATGTTTGTGCTTCCCTCTCCTATTGCCAGCTACAGGAGTCATAGCTGCGGCGACGCAGCCTGTCCCAGCATCAACTTACCAGTACTTGGACCCCTCTCCTTGATCAGACTACAGTACCACATTCAAATCACGTAAACTGTTACTATTATTATTATTATCGTTGTTATTCTAATACTTATTATTATTATTTTTATTATTATTATTATCAGGGATGGCATGGAAAAAATCAAGTGATTTTTTTCAACTGATTTTTTCCCTTGTTTTTTTTTTTTGCTTATATATATATATATATATATATATATATATATATATATATATATATATATATATATATATATATATATATATATATATATATATATATATATATATATATTTTATAAATAAATATATATATATATATATATATATATATTATAAGAAATTATTCTTGGCAGAATAATTTCTAATGTGCAATTAGAACAGTTAGTGAACTGCTCATTCCTAAACTGAGAATGTCTATCTTAATATACATAAAATATGCTAAAGAATCAAATAATCACTCACCTATGGTTTATATAATCTTAAAGACAGTTACGATTTCAAAGTAATTTATTACTTGATGTATGCCTTTGAATTGAAGGCTAATTATAGTAAATATAGATACGTAGTTGCAATATTCTTAGCTTATGGCCTAAACAATGTTCCGGACAAAGAGCTTGTCCCAAACTAAAATCAGGTTTAGTGAGATAGAGTAGGAGAGTATAAGGGTAAAATAGAACAAAAGGAAGTAGTACACCTGACCTAATTTATGTTGGGCACTGTTTACTCTTTTAATAAAAAGGAGATTGTTCAGAACCCAAGACTAATAATATTATTTAAGTTTAAAGGCAAAAGAATACTTTACTTGTTTATAGACTTCATAATTTTAAGTAAATATAGGAGCCAACTTTATAAATAAATTCACTGTAATAGCTCACGGCTACATTTTAAATACCTAGTTCTAACAGCAATCTGCTCAGCGACTCTCGCTGTAATATTTTTTAAAACCCACGCCCTTGGGTATGGCTAGCTTCAAAAATATATAGCTAAAGCAAAGATCTCCAAACACCAAAATATTCTAAAATCTTGTAAGCATTTTTAAAAAACCCCAAGTTCAATTTAAAATAGTTAATAGCAACATAGTAAGGTTTAATACAGGAATAAAATATATTTTCTAATAATATATATATATATATATATATATATATATATATATATATATATATATATATACTATATATATATATATATATATATATATATATTATAATATGATATATATATATATATATATATATATATATATATATATATATATATATATATATATATATATATACCTATCCAAATATATATATATATTAACTTTTTTGTATATTTAAGTGATTTAACTTCAATAGAAATAAAAAATTATAAAAATAATATCATAGCAAGGCTACTCTGTTACAAATTTCTACACTATAAAAATGTCAACAAAAGATCATGTTTCAAACATGTTTCTTTCATTTCAGATGTAATATTCATCAATATTAAAAAATAAAAATAACTCTCCTTAATGTTGCTCTTTCATTTTGTCGTAGTCTATAGGGCCTATTTTAAGATTTTGAACTCAGAGCTATAGGGCCTAGGGTTAAAAATAATACTATATCAAACTTAAATAAAAAGTTTGTTTACAAATTATATTTCGCGTGACGTCATGAATCTCAAAAAATCCAAAATTGATTTTTTTCTCAGAAAATCCAAAAAAAATCCCCAACCTTGATTATTATTATTATTATTATTATTATTATTACTATTATTATTATCACTTCCCCTGCCGTTGGGGCTCCTGATGCTGTATAACACCACCCTCGTGGGCTAAGGTGTTCTTCGTCGACTCACTCATATAAAAAAAGAAGAAAGGAAGAAGAATTTTTTTAATTTATTTTAGTGGTATTTTAGCATTTTTCTGGCGAAATAGCCTCATTTATTTCATATTCATTCGCCGGGGTTATAGTTTTCCTTGTTTTTCCACCCTCTTTTCGATATTATCGCCTGCCCCTGCACCCAGTCTTCTTCCTCTTCTTTTCTTTCCCTCGCTCTACCTACTTCTACGCCTTTCATCATGTCCTCTGACTCGTGAACCGAACCGTACATCTCCAACCCTTCTTTGTTAACAATCCCGACCTTTGGATTGAACTAGCCTAGTCAGGGCTCCTGTCCATCGAAGACGAGAAGGAGAGATATTCGAGAGTCGTGAATGCTCCCCCAGAGTCTTGTCTTCTCAAAATCAAGGACGGTTTAGCGGCAACTAGAACCTCTCCACCCCTTACGCGCTCTCCAAGAACTTATTATATCGCTTGGCCCCCACCAAAGAGGAACGTGTAGAGACTCTGCTCAGAGGCGTCACCCTAGGTGATCAATCTCCAGAGTTGATGACGCCGCGAAATGATGTTGAGTTTGTTGGGCGGTACATCATCTCCCACGCGAGCAGCAAAATGGGTGCCCACTCTTTCTCCAGAAGATATCGCCGGCATCTACAGCGTCCTGCAGTCCGTTGAATCCTGCGCAAACTCTCCCTGAGTTTGCCGCCTCAGCGGAAAGGGTTTTGAGCTCACTTATAAACACTACTTCAACGTTTTCGCAGTGTCCTCCACACCTCCCACCGCTACCGCTCTTCCTCCTCAGCAAACTGCTGCGCCTCAGGCCCAACACGTTCCCCAGTACTCTACCACTGCCTTCGCTGCTCTTCCTCCCCCGGCTTCTGCCGCCTTTCCAGCTCAGCCTCCTTATTCCTAACCCACCCCAACCTTCCTATTCTCATGCTTTCGCTGTTCATCCTTCTTCTGCATCTCTCGATTCCCGGATTTCGGTTCTCGAAACGGGCATGTCTGAGATAAAATCTGCTCTTCTCTCCCTCAATACGGCTAGTAATAATAACACCTTTCGCTCCCGTGATGGCACTCCTTCCAACCATACGTCCTTCTATGCATGGTATATATATATATATATATATATATATATATATATATATATATATATATATATATTTATATATATATATATATATATCTTTCTTTAATAATATATATATATACCCTCTACTCTCTCATACCACTGCTACTATATATATATATATATATATATATATGGCCAAACTAAAGAAGTTACCAGCATCATATCTCCAAAACTAAGAAAGGTACAAGAGAAACTTGATATACATATATGGAGATCAGCGTAGCATGAAATTTGTACCGGAAAATGAAAAAAAAATTTATATTTCTTTAAAATTTTTTATTTTTTTCAAAACTATGATAGGTACAAGAAAACTAAAAACATATATGGAATCAGCGTGTGAAATTTGTATGAAAAAAAATAAATTACATATTTGGAATCAACATATGAATTTTTAGGGGGCTCCGAGCCGACGGTAGGACAGAGGGGGGACGAAGTCCCCGCCGTCGTCCACCGGGAGGCCGAGATCTCTCCATACTTGCAGTTTACCCGCAGGGTATTCTTTTAGTTAAAAAAAACGAATTTTTCTATTTTTTTCATACAAATTTCATACACTGATTCTAAATATGTTATTAGTTTTCTTGTACCCATCTTAGTTTTGGAGATGGAGATATAAAAAAATTAAAAAAATGTTAAAATTTTTTTTCATTTTCATACAAATTTCATACGCTGATTCCACTTCATAATTTATCCAGTTTTCTTGTACCTATATCTTAGTTTCGAGATATGATGCGGGTAACTTCTTTAGTTTCACATATATATATATATATATATATATCTTATACCTCTATACTATACTATATATATATATATATATATATAATATATATATATAACCGCATATATATATATATATACTATATATATATATATATATATATATATATATATATATATAACTCTTTAAATATATATGCTATATATATATATATATACAAAGGTGAGCATTAACGTAATGAGAAAGTTAATGCCGTTAATCCTTAATCGATTAACAAAAAATTTAGCGGGGTTAATCATTAAAGAAAGCGTTTGTATTAAAGGGAATTTAAAGGAAGTTCACGTTAATCGTTAACGTTAACCGTCTTCAAAATAATAATAATAATAATAATAATAATAATAAATAATAATAATAATAATAATAATAATAATAATAATAATAATAATAATAATAATAATAATAATAATAATAATAATAATAATATCCCTAACAATATTAATAATGATATTAAGCCTATCAGATTAAAATAATTTAGGCTTTGACTAACAGCAGATGCTTGCTTGCCGCTTGCCAAAGATTACTCAAAGCGTAAATACCTCAATTAATACTTAATAGTATATTATTGTAAAAATAATAGGATATACCAACTTACAGTTTTAATAAAACTATGTATATTTTTTTATAAATTGCAACGCTTATTAGGCCTACTTCTTATATTTTTCACTAGTCACAAAAGAATAAGGTTACCATATTTTATGATCTTAAATACGGGACGCACTCACTCGCGCATATATATATATATATATATATATATATATATATATATATATATATATATATATATATATATATATATATATATATATATATAATAACTAACATATATATATATATATATGCTATTCTTCTTCTTCTTCACTATATATATATATATATATATAGCAGCAATATATATATATATACTACTGCCGCATATACGCCGCCATATATACGCGCACGCTGCCATATATATATATATAGCATAACTATATATATATATATATATATATATATATATATATATATATATATATATATATATATATATATATATATATATATAATAACTCAACTATATACCTATACTTACCACTATTAAGAGGAAGTATCACAAATATTTTTCAGATGAATGTATTTTTTTTAGAATATCAATTTCACCAAGCAACATTCTGTAAAATTCGGAACACGTATAATCGAAATTAAATTTGTTTATTAACACTGCTTTCAAAGTTTTCACAGACAGTTGAGTTTTTTCACTTGTCCAAATCAAGTTCATAGCAGAAAATACTCTTTCTGTTGGAGCATTAGTTCCTGGTAAACAAAGAAGAAATTCAACCATTTTCAGGATATTAGAATATGGCACATTTTTAGCTTGAAAGTGCGAAATGATTTCGACCCAACAATCACCAGGAGATGTTTTCTTTGAATTCCAATTGTCCAACATTTCTGGGGTCACATACTGTTTAACGAACACATATTCGTCATAAAGTGCAGTCTCGTCTATTGTAAAGGTAGGGATGAGTTCGAGAATAAACTTAAGAGTTTCTGCTACTTCCTCCCAGCACGGTATTCTCTTTAGTGTTACCCAAGTAAATTGTTTTAAGTTTTTAAGTGGATTGATCCATTTAGATAAATAATCAAAGGCAGTTTTGTAGAATGTATGAACATACTGTTTAAATTTTGCAACTTCTGATTCCAGGCCTTCTCTTACCAATTTTTGAAGAATCGTTGTTACAGCTAATGGAATAAAGCAGTCTTCGCTCTTAGAGGCCATATTATTTTGTAAATCATTTAATGCTGACATTACTTCGAAAATTGTAATTGTATCCCCTTCAATCTTTTCAATAGTCATGTGAAAAGTGGACGCTTGACTGTGGATAAAGTAAAGCCATGCTTCAGATAAAGGATTTTCAAAAAATGATTTTATCACAAAAGGGCATTTTTCTTGTGACTCAAAAAATGATTTTAAGGGGGCATACATTGTCAGAAGACGTTCAACCGCAGGGAGTAGAGCAAGCCATCTGGTTTTGCTATATCCTAATATTTGCTTGTATTCTTGATTAACAAATTCACAAAATTCTTTAAGTTTTTCAACTCTTACTGTGTATATATAGAAATGAGAATATATTTTTGAAACGATGCCTTCAATATCAATAGGAAGAGCATCAGCAGCTGTCTGAATAG
>JABUQX010111054.1:12500-30000 GCA_015478945.1 Trachelipus rathkii
ATTTATATATATGCCCATGCATATATATATATATATATATATATATATATAAGAATTAAGAATAATTTTTAATAATAATTAATGTAATTAATGAATAGTAATTATAATTAAAAAGCCGCATGGGCCTACCTAAACTGTCCCAGTCAACCAACAATAATTAATAATTAAGAATAATAATTAAAAAGCCGCATTGGCCCCTCTAGAATGTCCCAGTCAATCCATTATAATTAATAAATAAGAATGATAATTCAGAAGCCTCATGGGCCTATCTAGACTGTCCCAGTCAACCCATAATAATTAATAATTAAGAATAATAATTAAGAAGCTGCATGAACCCCTCTAGAATGTCCCAGTTAACCCAAAATATATAAGAACAATACTTAAGAAGCCGCATGGTAATATTTAGACTGTCCCAGTCAACCAATAAAAATTAATAATTAAGAAGCCGCATTGACCACTCTAGAATGTCCCAGTCAACCCATAATAAATAATAAATAAGAATAATACTTAAGAAGACGTATGGGCCTATCTAGACTGTGCCAGTCAACCAATAATAATTAATAATTAAAAATAATAATTAAGAAGCCGCATTGACACCTCTAGAATGTCCCAGTCAACTCATAATAAATAAGAATAATACTTAAGAAGCAGCATGGTCCTTTTTAGACTTTCCCAGTCAACCAAAAAAAAATTAATAATTAAGAAGCCGCATTGGCCCCTCTAGAATGTCCCAGTCAACCCATAATAAATAATAAATAAAAATAATACTTAAGAAGCATCATGGGCCTATCTAGACTGTCCCAATCAACCAATAATAATTAATAATTAAAAATAATAATTAAGAAGCCACATTACATTAATTCCTCTAGAATGTCCCAGTCAACTCAAAATAAATAAGAATAATACTTAAGAAGCCTCATTGTTCCTTTTTAGACTTTCCCAGTCAACCAATAAAAATTAATAACTGAGAAGCCGTGTTCCTCTAGAATGTCCCAGTCAACCCATAAAAATTTAGAATTAAGAATAATTTTTAATAATAATTAATGTAATTAATGAATAGTATTTATAATTAAGAAGCCACATGGGCCTACCTAGACTGTCCCAGTCAACCAACAAAAATTAATAAATAAGAATAATAATTCAGAAGCCGCATGGGCCTATCTAGACTGTCCCAGTCAACCCATAATTAATAATTAAAATGCTGTTTCGCCCAATTATTGGGTGTATAGGTTGACTGGGATATTAAGCAACAGTTATGATGCTGTTTGGCCAATATGAATTGACTGGGACATTCTAGAGGGGCCAATGCGACTTTTTAATTATTATTCTTAATTATTAATTATTGTTGGTTGACTGGGACAGTGTAGGTAGGCCCATTTGGCTTCTTAATTATAAATACTATTCATTAATTACATTAATTATTAAATAATTATTAAATTACATTAATTAAATAATAAATAAGAATGATACTTAAGAAGCAGCATAAGCCTATCTAGACTGTCTCAGTCAACCAATAATAATATATATAATTAATAATTAAAAATAATAATTAAGAAACCGCATTGACGCCTCTAGAATGTCCCAGTCAACTCAAAATAAATAAGAATAATATTTAAGAAGCCGCATGGTCCTTTTTAGACTGTCCCAGTCAACCAATAAAAATTAATAATTAAGAAGCCGCATTGGCCCCTCTAGAATGTCCCAGTCAACTCATAATAAATATCAAATAATAAATAAAAATAATACTTAAGAAGCCGCATGGGCCTATCTAGACTGTCCCAGTCAACCAATAATAATTAATAATTAAAAATAATAATTAAGAAGCCGCATTGACCCCTCTAGAATGTCCCAGTCAACTCATAATAAATAAGAATAATACTTGAGAAGCCGCATGGTCCTTTTTAGACTGTCCCAGTCAACCAATAAAAATTAATAATTAAGAAGCTGCATTGTCCCCTCTAGAATGTCCCAGTCAACCCATAATAAATAATAAATAAGAATAATATTTAAGAAGCCGCATGGGCCTATCTAGACAACTTCACGCCTATTCTTATCCTCAAAGACAAAAATCTACCTCCTCGTTGCTTTACATTGCGCCCTCTTCAGCATATCTATGTCTTTTTTAATAAGGGTGCTAAAATTGTAGACAATATTCAAATACTGGCCTAACATATCTATTATACGACATTTTACAAAAACAATATATATAATTAGTCTGCATCTGGCATTAATTTTCAATTTTTAACCCTAGGCCCTAGCTCTGGGTTCAAAATCTTACAATGGAAACAATGAAACAGCAACACTAAAGAATGTTACAGACTTACGGGTTACAATGCCAATAGTTTGTTGAAAATTGAAAAAAATATATTAAAAACTTCATAATATATATAGTTTTATTTTAATTTTTTATTTCTATTGAAGTTAAATTACTTAAATATACAAAAAAATAAAAAATAATAAAAAATATAAAAAAAATTAAAAAAAATCAAAAAAATCAATAAAATCAAAAAAATCATGATTTCTTTATAAAAAAATCAAGTAAAAAATCAATTGATTTTTAATTTGATTTTTTTCGTGCCATCCCTGATATATATATATATATATATATATATATATATATATATATATATATATATATATATATATATATATATATATATATATATATATATATATATATATATATATGTTGCCAATTTACAGCCGTATATATATATAATTAACTTTTAAATCACAAAAATAACTTGTTGTCACACAGAGCGATCAAAGAACTGTTATTTTTTTTGACATGTTTCGCGCCCTTCGCTTATTCACGTACATAAATTCAAAGACTACATCTACATGTTTCGAACATGATCTCTTCTCAGTTTTCCTGCCTTTATAAGTATAGCGATTTCATGCCTAGCCTATATGCTGCTTGCAGCTGCTAAATTTCAAGATTTATAATGTTTACCAACGTAAGTTGTAAAATAAGCATAAAAATTTGGATTCATTTTCATCTGTTTTAAAATACGGGACAATTGATTAAAAAACGGGACAGGATACAAAAAACGGGACAGTGGTTTGAAAAACGGGACTGTCCCGGAAAATACGGGACGTCTGGTAACCTTACAAAAGAAGCAAGTTCAAGTACCGAACGAAAGAAGTTATGACTCATTGAACGGACAACCGTCACCATCTTTTTTTTTCTTCAGCGAACCAATTAAAACTGAGAATACAGCATAAGAAAAACGTATTAAACATTACTAAACGAAATAACCGTGTAAGAATAAACACATTTTGAGCCATTGAGAGGAGCGTTTAGAAAATTTTGAAAAAAAAAAAGGTTATCTGTTATCGAAATCGTATCGAATACAATTTAAAATCTGATAAGAAAATATTTTTTAAACTCGTAAATTAAGGTAACGGTTAACGGATGTAGGGGGAAATTTTAACTCAACGTTAATTCACAAATGTAAGTATGTAACTCGTTAATAGTCCGTTACTTTTCGAAATTAACAAAAGCGTTAAAAGTCAACGAAAATATTAACGAGTTAATTAACGGATTAACGCGTTAATGCAGACCTTTGTATATATATATATATATATATATATATATATATATATATATATATATATATATATATATATATATAATATATATATATATATATATTTATATATATATATATATATATATATATATATATATATATCAGGGTTGGGTTCAAGTACAAGTACTTGTACTTGGACTTAAGTACATTTTTTGGAGTACTTGTAGTTTCTAAAGCCAGTGTACTTGTACTTGTAATTGCACCTTTTGTACTTGAAAATTTGCAAAATACTTGCAAGTACTTTTGGTATTTTTAACTTGCCAATATTTTTTATCATTTTCCTATGTATTGATATTATTATTTCTTATATATGTATTCTAAATAAATTTCAGGTAATAGTAGTGCAGAGGGGTATCACCCCCGATTTTTATAAAAATCACAGGATAAACTCTAAAAAAAATAATAGTGAAGAATAATGAAAACGAAAATCGTCGCTCTCTTTAGGATAAAAGGTTACAGCCTCTCAAAGTTGTTAAAACTCCCATAGACTTTTCATTTTTGATCTTTCCAGGTTAGATCTCATTTCAGGCCTTCTAGTTCAGGTTATAAGTTTTGTTAGGTATACACAAGAGAAAATCTATGTATTCTTAACAAATCTTATCATAACCTGAACTAGGATGGCCCTAAAACGAGCACGAGGCGCACTAATTTTCTTATAAGAAAGCCTATGGGAAAATTTTTAAATTTTGAGAGGCTAACTTTTTTTCTAAAGACTTAAATAATTTTTTTTTTTTTTTTTTAAGCTTCATTATTATTTTTTATATATAACATTCTTATGGAATTTTTAACAAATTTGGTAGGCTGTTACTTTTTTCCTAAAGAGAGCGACGATTTTCGTTTTCATTATTCTTCATTATTTTTTTAGCGTATATCCTGTGATTTTTATAAAAATCGGGTTTGACACCCCTCTGCACTACTATTACCAATTTCCATTTACGAATATAAAGTATGTCATTATATATATATATATATATATATATATATATATATATATATATATATATATATATATATATATATATATATATATATATAATATATTTTTAAGTATATTCTTATAAATGCTCTTTCTATATATATATATATATATATATATATATATAAAGGCGAGATGGTGATTGATTGGATTTGGAAGCTGTGCAACAAAGCGTTTATGGAGGGTATAGTTCCGAGGGATTGGAGGAGAGCAATAATAGTACTATTGTATAAAGGTAAAGGGGATAGGATAAATGTAGGGATTATAGGGGAATTAGTTTATGGAGTGCTGTAGGAAAGATATATGCTGATATTTTGGTCGATAGATTGCGTTGAGTGACTGATGGACTGATTGTAGAAGAGCAAGGTGCGTTTAGAAGTGGTAGAGGATGTGTGGATCAAATCTTAACATTGAAATAAAATACTGGGAAAATGAGGGAGAATAAATTGTATTTAGGTTTTATGGATTTGCAACAGGCGTATGATAGTATTAATAGGGAAGCTCTATGGCAGGTGTTAGTGATATATGGTGTTGCTGGTAGACTTCTCAATGGAATCAAAAGTAGGTTTGACGATAGTGAAGCGTGTGTAAGAATAAATAGAGTCGAAAGTGATTGGTTTAATATTAATAGCGGAGTGAGGCAGGGATGTGTTATGTCTCCTTGGTTATTCAATTTGTATATGGATGGAGTTATAAAAGAAATTGAGGTTAGGGTGGCAGGGGATGGTGTTAGAATGATGGAGAGAGGAAGAGAGTGGAGGGTTCCCTACCTATTATAAGAGGATGATTTGGTTTTGTGTGGCGAATCTGAAGAGAGTTTGAGAGGATTGGTAGAGATTTGGTAGGGTGTGTAAAAGGAGGGGTTTGAAAGTAAACGTAGATAAGAGTAAGGTTATGGTTGTAAGTGAGGACAGTCCTTGGTGTGAAGATATGTTAGATGGTGAGCAGCTAGAAAAAGTGTCTGAGTTTAAATATTTAAGATATATATTGGATGAAAAGGGATCGGATGATGCAGATTGTTGTAGGAAGATGAATGGCAGAAGGTGGATTTGGTGCAGTAGATCATGGGGGATGTCAGCGGGACTAAGTCTTGAGTGCGCTAGGGTCTTACATGAGGGTATGTTGTGACCTGTGTTGATGTATAGTAGTGAGACTATGGTCTGGAATAAGAGGAATAGCTCTAGAGTACAATGTGTTCAGATGGACAATCTTAGGGGTGTTAGGAGTGAGATTTGATAAAATTAGGAATGAACGTATTAGAGTTGTGTGGTATGAAGAAAGGGGTAAATGAAAGAATAATAAATGAAGTACCTTGATATGGTTTGGTGTCGTGTGTAAAGGATGGATGATAGTCGGTTGGTTAAACGGATGTATAGTGGCGAGTGTGCTGGGAATCGACTGGCTGGGAGACCGAACCGAAAAAGTGGATTGAGTCAGCAAGGAATGCCTGGAGGAGAGGAATGAGTTTGGCAGAGGAGAAGAAAGGTGCATAACAGTAGTGAATGGCGAGGTTTTGTGAAGGGGTATGGTTGTAGCCCACCTGAGTCAAGGGATGAACCCCACATTGACGAAATACCATAGTGAGGGTCCATCTGCGACGAGTTCTCACTAAAAGGTATAAAGGGGGTGGTAAGGCTGGGCTTTCTTTTCGACTTGCCTCATATTCTTCTACTACTTTTCTGTTTCCAGTGCCTGTTACGCACCTTACCCCCAGTCTTGGGGAGAGAAGGTTGGGAGATGATATATATATATATATATATATATATATATATATATACTCCCTATATATATATATATATATATATATATATATATAGATAGATATATGCTAGAACTTATATATATATATATATATATATATATATATTTTTTTTTTTTTGAGTCCGTGTACAGGACCCACCACGGCTCACAAAGCGGCCATACTGGGTTGAAAAAATCAACACCATGGGCGGGTCCTGGATCTTACATATTTTAAACGTCAAAAAAGATTTAAATAGAGAAACGAATATTCAGTCACTTAAAATAAACAAAAACTAAACAAAAGTGTATCCTTGCAGTATATAGTCCTAGTATTACATAACAAAATCAAATATTATGGAGAATATTCACTTCTTGTAGAAACAAGAAAATAGCATTACTACTAAAGTGGGAAGATTCGGATAAGATATGGGATAATCTTTTGGAAGGTGTTATGGATCGTAAAGTAGGAAAATAACGGCGGCGAATAGAGTCCAGCTGGGAACAATCAATGAAGATATGGCGAACAGATTGCGGGGTATGACTTCGACAAAATTTGCAAATGGGAGGGGGGTTCCGTAACATATAGTGACTGTGAGTGATATTAGTATGGCCAATACGGAGGCGTGCAAGTATCACCTCGTGTAAGCGTTTTCGTCGGTGGGAGGATGGACCACTCCCCGATGATCGGCTTTATATTTCTAAGCTTCGCTCCTCTCTGTCATTCGTCAGCGCTCTTGCCAAGAAGATCGAAAACCTACTTATCGGAGATATATATATATATAAATATATATATATAAAAATAAATAATATATATATATATATATATATATATATATATATATATATATATATATATATATATATATAATATATATATATATGTTATATATATATAATAATAATAATATATATCTATATATATATAACGTATATATATATATATATATATATATATATATATATATAATAATATAATAATAATAACTAACAACAATAACAATATTATATATATATATTAATAATATATAATAATATATATAATATACCTAATAATATATATATATACTATATATATATCTTGTATATATATGTATATATATATATATATATTATATATATATATATATATATATATAATATATATATATATATATATATATATATATAACTCTTCTTCTCTCTACTATATATATATATATATATATATATATATATATATATATATATATAAAAGTTTTCACAAAGTACTTGTACTTGAACAAATTTTAGAGTACTTGTACTTGAACAATTCTAGAGTACTTGTACTTGACAAAATGTACTTGAACCCAAGCCGGATATATATATATATATATATATATATATATATATATATATATATATATTTATATATACTTATATATATATATATATATATATATATATATATATATATAACACTACTTCTTTACTATATATATTATATATATATATATATATATATATATATATATATATATATATATATATATATATATCACAAGATGTTCACCGTATATTTCTGAATAAATAAATATTCTTTATAAATAAAATGGTCTATGTAAGTTAGTGCAACTTTTTCATTGGCCTCTAATATTACCTTTACAAGGTAATTTTTATTTTTCCCTCTACGTTAGTATTGAAAAGTGCTCAAAGGTACTTTGCGTTCGTTCAATGGTTTTCCAGAGTACTCGCGGTACACTAGGGACAAGTTTTCTACATTTCTCGGGGCGAGAGGATGACCGACAACACCAAAATGGTTTTTGATGCTGCTGCTTCTCGAATTTTTTTCATGGACCTGCTGAGAAAGTTTGTCTACTTTTGCTTCTCCCACTGAAACGATTTAATCTTTAAAGCAGGGCTGACGAGCCGGCAAATTTTTTAGCTGACTCCGGATACCCAAAACAAAATTCGTTTCTTGTTCCAAACCTCTTTATTTTATAAAAAAAAACAAAGAAAAAAAATTTTTTTTGACCCCGGCTCCACCATCGAAAGAAAATTTGACTCTGGCTTCGCGGCATACGATCAAAGCAAGACTTCTTTCTTCTTTCTCCTCCATGAACCAGAGGGTGACGGTGAGACAATGTATTTTTTAAAAGGGTTACTCTGGAAGAAAAGTAATAAAATAATGAAAAGGAAAAAAATCATGTTAATAATTATAAATGTTCACAAGCAAAAAATTGAATTTCATTTCTGTAATATATTCAATTATAAAACTCAAAGATCAGTTTCTACAAAAAATTTCATTTTCATAACTATTCTTCTTTAACACAGCAATAAGTTAAGTGTATTTCAAAATTCAATTAAAATTAAACAACTTAATTGTTCATTCTTCAATTTTGGTTTTAGCAGGCAAATCATCAAAATATGTCAAAATAAGCTTTCAAAAGTATAAGTGATATGGAAATTCATAATTTATCTATTTTTATTTAAAAGGATACATATTACTTTTACAGTTTTAAATATAATATATAAAATTTATATATATATATATATATATATATATATATATATATATATACATATATATATATATATATATATATATATATATATATATATATATATATTATATATATATATATATATATATATATATATATATATATATATAACTTAATATATATATATATAACATATATATATATATATACTACTACTATCTTTATATATATATATATGTTAACAAATTCAATGCCTAATTTTAGATATACAATAACAACGAGCAGAAAAAGTGATATATATATATATATATATATATATATATATATAACATATTATATATATATATATATATATATATATATATATATATATATATATATATATATTCATATAATATAACATATAATTCCCCTTAAATCACAAAACTAATGACAACCCCAACGAAGGCAATACGCAGACAATAATTTATAACTAAATTCCCCGAAACATACTCAAGAACAAAGGCAAAGAATTTAACCAAACCACAAACTTCAAAAGAGAAAGTAAAAATACCTTCTTGGAACATACTTTTTATTAATATAATGTGAGAATTAGTTTTATTCTTTCCTACAAATTTACATATGTTTACAGAAACCCATTAACCAATAACATATATATATATATATATATATATATATATATATATAACATAACATATAACTATATATATATATATATATATATATATATATACTATATATATATATATATATATATATATATATATATATATATATATATATCTGATGATGTCTCGAAGGTCCAGCACTTGGATAAAAATGGACCTGTTCAGTTTCCGACTTTACCCAAATTCGGCGGAAATCACAGTAATAAATGATGCTAGATTTACAATATACTTTTTGCCATTTTCAGCAACTTTACTGAAACTATATATATATATATATGTATATATATATATATATATATATATATATATATATATATATATATATATATATATATATATATATGCTATATATATATATATATATATATATTTATTTATTATATATATATATATATATATATATATATATATATATCACTCTAACTTATATATATATACATATATCTCTAACTTCTGTATATATATATATATATATATATATATATATATATATTCTTCTTTCTATATATATATATATATATATATAGAAATAGAGACAGTTCACCAGTTAGCTTGAACCTGTAACGTTTTTTTCTTCTGGAACTGAACCGGTAGTTAACTCGCTTGTTTATTTGATTAAACATGAAAACGAACCGGCAGTTAGCTTTCATGACTAAGCAAAAGAACCGGTTGTTAAAATTTTGGCAGCTTATAGATATATATATATATATATATATATATATATATATATATATATATATATATATATATACTATAATATATATATATATATATATATATATATATATATATATATATATATATATATATATATAAATAAGGTAAACTGCTCCACCTTCTACTCCACTTCGCAGTGTTAATAAGAAAAGATAAAAATACCCCCTCTGAGTAATGCCTGCTGGGATTGTACCTGGGCCTTAGCAGATGAACGCGTATGTGCTTGACCACTACACCACGATGGACTAAGAAGAACGCGTCAAATCTTCCTGTGGTGAATATAAGCACCCACCTACATCACATGACTTTACGCTCTTCCCGTCCACACTCGGGCGCAGGGTCAAGCAGAGCACCGCACAAAATGAAAAAACACTCAGCAGACCGGGGTCATATTTTATAGATGAATTAAACTGCTCCACCTTCTACTCCACTTGAAAAGTGTTGGCCAAACTATTGATATTGATTTTTATCAGTATAGCACCTTAGTGTGGAAACAGAAAATGAGCAGTTATAACGCAAATATGATCCCCATCTCTGCAATGTTCTTGTGCGGTACTGCTTGACCCCTGCAGTGTGAACGGAAAAAGCATGTATGCCTGCAGACAGATTGCTTATATTCTACCAAATTTCTTTAGTCTCATTACGTAGTGGTCCAAGCACATACGCGTTCATCTGCTGGGGCCCAGGTTCAATCCCAGCAGGGTGAGACCTCCGAGGAGTCATTTTTATCAGTATATATATATATATATATATATATATATATATATATACTATATATATATATATATATATATATAATAGCATATATATATATATAACTCTTTATCTATCTTCTCTATAACAACATATATATATATATATACATATATATGGTGAACAGCTGGAACAAGTGACTTCTAGGTTTAAATATTTAGGATATATGTTGTTTGAAAAAAAAAGAAACGGATGATGCAGTGTAGTAGGAAAGTTGTGAATGGCAGGAGGTGGCTGGGGCAATTAAATCGTTGGTGAGGTGTAAAGGGACCTTTAAGTCTTAGATAATGCTGGGAACCTTACATGAGGGGTATGTCGTTACCTGCGTTGATGTATAGTAGCGAGCCAATGGTCTGGAATAAGAGGTATAGATTTAAAGTACAATGTGTTCAGATGGACAATCTTAGGGGCGTGTTAGGTGTGAAGAATTGATAAAATGAGGAATGAATGTATTAGAGAGTTGTGTGGTGTGAAGAAAGGGGTAAATGAGAGAATAAATTAAAGTACGTCGAGATGGTTTGGTCATATGGAAAGGATGGATGATAGTCGGTTGGTTAAGCGGATGTATAGTGGTGAGTGTGCTGGGAATCAACTGGCTGGGAGACTGAAGAAAAAGTGGATTGAGTCAGTAAAGGTATTCCTGGATGAGAGAAATGCGAGTTTGGCAGAGGCGAGAAGGTGCATATTAGGGGTGAATGGCGGGGTTTTGTGATGGGGCATGGTTGTGTCCCACTTGTGCCAAGGAATGAACCCCACATTGACGAGATGCCATAGTTAAGAGTCAGTTACAGTCCCGTGAAGCCCTAGGGTGGATTTTCTGACTGCGACGAGTTCTCAATAATAGGTATAAAAGGGGCGGAAAGGCTGGGGTTTCTTTTCGACTTGTCATATTCTTCTACTACTTTTCTGTTTCCGCTGCATGTCACGCACCTTACCCCCCATATTAATTATTTTATAGAAAACAAAGTTGTTGATTATTATTCCATAATAAAATTTGTAAGTTAAATAATTTCATATTGGCTACACCAAAGATACCTAAAATAATATTTCATTTTGAAGTTAAAATATGAAAAATAAAAAATAAATAAATAATAATAATTGCTACTTATCAAATTTATGGTATTTAAGAAATATTTGGCACAATTTACTATATTTTTACTATTATGGGATTTTCAAAAACTTGCAATCGATATTGGACTGACTAAATTCTGAACTTGGTAGACATCACTAATATATATATATATATATATATATATATATATATATATATATATATATATATATATATATATATATATATATATATATATATATATATATATTTATATATATAAAATATATAACTATATTGAACTATATATATATATATATATATATATATATATATATATATAACACTTTAATATCTTACAAAATATAAAACATGTTTAAAAACTCCGCAGGATTTTTCACACCGCTAAGACTTCCTTAATAGATGTTGGCTTATTATTATTATTATTATTATTATTATTAGTAGTAGTAGTAGTAATATTAAAAGTCAAGGATATGGATTGGCATGTATATATAGCAACGGCAGAATAATTACAGGTAAAAATAAACTCTTCCATTGTTGACCGATTTTCTATTTCAATGAACAAAAATCATAAAATTTTGAACTCAAAGAACAGATTTCAGGATTTTTGACACCACCACATTTCAATTAATCCTTTGTAAAGTGGTAGCCAAATCATATTAAAACAGAGCATATTGAGGCCTGTTTGTCGACTGTCTAATTGTTAGCGACCCTGATCAGAAAAGAGGTCCAGCAGGTTTTTTTTTTGCGAGTGAATTAAGCTTATTGAAGAAGCCATTGTTGTCTTTTGAGTTTACTAACCTTTAACGCCAGCAGGGCACCGCACTAGTCAGAATAAATAATGCAGGGATGGTATTGGTTATGGATAAATTAATTGGAAAGGTTATCAAATTTTCCGTGAAGAATGATGCATTGTAAGAAAGGGCGTGTGGGGCCGAAATCCGGTAAGACGACAAGCGCACCAGCGCTTTGTTTTATATTTATCTGAGAACATTGATGTCAATCTGATGTGGATTAGCAATGCACATGATGTAAGGAGGCAAGCATTATATTTGCTTCAACATCATGGCTCATCTCGGTTAGAGCAAAAAGTTCCTACTGCAATTGTTTGGCCATATACTACTTACAGTCTAGCTTTTTTAATATTCAGACAATATAGAGGTGTGAATGGGATTTACTATAAGCCCCAAGTTTTTGAAGCGAAGTGGTGGTGAAATATTATTGATGTTTTCAAGCGCTTGATGTCTGTCTGATGAAAATGTGAGATGGTCAATTAATAGGAAAAGGTAGTGTAAAAGTTAATTTTGGGAAAGAAATTTTTCAACTACTCTTTTCCCTTTCTTCTCGAAGAGTAAATATGGCCTTGGTTTTGACGGATAAGTGTGGAAATCAGGGGAATCACACCATAATCTGCTAGTTGGAATTATTCCAAGTGTTTTAATCTGGCTCTAACTGTATATCAATGATCATCTATACAAAGGGAGAATTTGATTCTCATAATTTAAAATTGAAAGCTAGGGCAAATAATAATCTTAAAATGCTGACTTAAAGAATACCTTCATCCAAAGCCGTGTTGGGCCAAAGTTTCTGAACAGCAAACCCAAATGGATCAGTTTGATAAAAGTTCCCTGAAAGAATAGAAGCAGTCGTTCTCGAATGCCGAGGTTAGGACTTCAAGAGGATTCTGGTTCTTCATATGGTATCATAGGGCTTTCTCGTGGTCGAAAAACACACCCAATATCATGTTTCCCATTTGAAAAGACTTCAGAATTGGGATTATATTAGCTGTTGCACACAGATGGAAAGATAGTTTACAACAAAAATTATGCTGCAGAGATCCAACTAGGCTGCAGATGTATATGGGTGGAAGCGACAAAGCATTATGCATGGTATCACAACTGGTCCAAAGACTTCGTATTTGCAGTTTGATATTCAGTGTAAAAATATGATTGTAGACACGTCTTCCCCTTTCTCTTTAAGGTAGTGTTGTGGTTCGGTTTGAAGTCTTATTTTTAAGATGCCTCTGTGTGGCAGGAAGCACTACTAGGGTTCTGCATGAGGGTATGTTGTTACCAGTGTTAATGTATGGCAGTGAAACTATGGTGTAGAATAACAGGTATAGATCTAAGGTGCAGTCTGTTAAGATGGATAATCTTGGGGGCATGTTAGGTGTGAAAAGAATTTATAAAATGAGGAATTAGCGTGTTAGAGAGCTGTGTGGTGTGAAGAAAGGCATGAATGAGAGAATAAATGAGAGTATATCAAGATGGTGTGATAAATGATAATACTGAAAGGATGGATGATACGTCAGTTGGTTAAGCGGATGTACTGGTGGGTGTATTGCGAATTAACTGACCGACTGGGAGACCTAAGAAAAAGGGGATTGGGTCAGTAAAGGAGTGTCTGAAGGAAAGAAAATGTAAATTTAGCAGAAGCGAGAAGAATGGTGGATAATAGGAGTGAAGGCAGGCTTTGTGAGGGGACATGGTTCTGGGTATTGCCCAGGGGATGATACTTAACATTGATGAGATACCACATTGGGGGGCTGTAGCGGTGTTGTGAAGCCCTAGAGTAGAATTTTCATTGCAACAGGCTCACACATAAGGGTATTTAGTGTGAGGTATGGGAGCGGGGGTGCTTTCCATTCGACTTACGTCATTTTCTTCTATTTAAAAATTCTGTCTCCTGTACACCTTCAGTACCCTACAACCATCTGGAAGAACATAATAGGAGGATAAAGAGATTATTATATTATATATATTATATATATATATATATATATATATATATATATATTATATATATATATATATATAGATACATATAGGGAGGATAAAGAGATTATATATATATAATATATATATATATATATAGTCTTCAAAAGGCTCAGCTCCCTAACAATTATAAATAAAGCAGGTGGGTTTAAGTAAATTTATACTTGAAAGGATCAATCTGTTTCTAAAGTTTTGAGTTTTATATCTTTTAATTAATAAATATTTGTGGATAACAACTATTACTGCGAAATGCATTTGTCAATTCACTAAAGTAAATCCAAACCGGGTAATTTGCAACAGGAATGCACACAATAAGATAACTGTTAAAAAGAAAAAAGAAAAAAAAATTTGGAAGTGTTGGGGCCACTATCCTTCTTCATATATATAAATGATTTAGGCCAGGAACTTAAATGTAAGGTTTATAAGTTAACAGGTGATACCAAAATGGTTACCTCGGTAAGGAATAGTGATGGATGTATAAAGATTCAAAATGATCTTGATAAACTTCTTAGGTAGGCAGATAAGTTGCAAATGAATTTTAATGGTGAAAAGTGTAAGGTTCTTCACCTAGGTTACTCAAATTGAAGTTTTAACTACAATATGAATGGGGATTGGCTCGAATCTGTAGATCAAGAAAAAAATTTAGGTGTGATTATAAGCAGTAATTTTAAAGTAGCTAATGAGTATTTGGAAGCAACAAATAAAGCTAAAAAGATGCTAGGTATAATAATAAATCGCAATGTTGTTTACAAGAGCAAGGAAGTTATAAGTGAACTGTATAATAGCTATCTTAGGACAGTATTAGAGCATTGTGTACAAGTTTGGGCCCCTTATTTAAGGAAAGACATAGATATGCTAGAGAAAAGTGCAACGTTGAGAAACAAGGATGATTTCTGGGTTAGAGGTATGAGGAGAGGCTGATGGAGTTAGGAAGCACTTCTGTAGAAAGGCGATTTCTCAGAGGAGACATGATACAAGTCTACAAAATATTCACTCTATTGATAGTAGAGAGATCAATAAATTATTCCTAGTAGAGCACGGACGGGAGACCTGGGGGCATATTAAGAAAATTAAGAAAAAAGCATGCCATCTTGAAATAAGAAAGCATTCATTCAGTAATAGGGTTGTTAATTTTTGAAATGGTTTGCCACAGGAGATTGTTGAGTGCGACTCGATTGCAACATTTAAGAAAATGGATAGGTATATAGAAATATTTGGGTATCATATAGTATATTTTGACTAAGCCAAATTGGAGAAATTTTAGTTACAGTAGTTATTAGTTAAACTGCATGTTATGACTATAACAAAGCTATTAAAGCTTGTAGTGTGGTTAGCATGTACTTTAGCTATAGATTTTTTTTTTAGTTGTAGACTTTGTGTATACTATGCGAGTTATTGACAAGCCCTAGGGTGCTTTGTGGATTTGCTTGGGCATGTTTGGCGAATGGTTCTATTGGGTTGACTGGGACAGTCTCAATAGGCCCATGTGGCTTCTTACTCTCTTTCTCTATATTTCTAATATTAATGTTCTAAAATAATCGCTCAACATCACTGGGTGTGCCTCTGCCTTTGTTAAAGATTGAATCCCAACGCAAACAGCAAGAGGGGGATAAACCCACTTTGAATAGGTTGATTTGAAATCATATTGCATGACCACTTGTTGAGGAAGGTCGATGAAAGTAACCCCCCAGCAAATGGCCAATAAGAACGATTGTAATGGACTTGTTCTATTAGAGAGGTTAAGGCAGGAACGATTAAGTAGAAACCTGAATATGGAGAAATAAAGAGCACAGGTACAGGGGCATTATCCCTGCCTCCACCTCCAGGCTTTCCCTCGTTGAGAAATAAAATGCTCCTGTGGTTATCCTCAGACCCTCAGTCTGAGCTGGGTCAAGAAGACAAATGTACGACTGTAAAATCTGTCCATAGATGCTACAACCATAGTCTAGTTTAGCCCATGCCAGAATAATGTAAAGTTGAAGCATGGTGTTTCTGTAACCACCCTATGTCTTAGAGGTGAGATGCCATAAGAGATCCAAGGAACAGTAGCAACTAGCTTCAAGTTCAGTAATGTGAGGGAGATATGTAAGGCGCTCATTAATCAACAGACCCAAGAATCTCGCTGCAGCTCCACACGGATGGGGGAGCCATAGAGGTGTAACATAGGAAGCGATTGTAC
Source organism: Trachelipus rathkii (assembly GCA_015478945.1). Lineage (NCBI taxonomy): Eukaryota > Metazoa > Arthropoda > Malacostraca > Isopoda > Trachelipodidae > Trachelipus > Trachelipus rathkii. The sequence continues at coordinate 29,432 of JABUQX010111054.1, forward strand.
ACGACCTTCTCGACGGGGATTTTTCTGGAAAAGAATGGCTTTAGCTTTTGAAGCCACATGCAGAACACCAGAAAGAAACCCTGTTGATAGCCAGCTGAGGTTGACGCACCATACAAGTAAGTTTTGTTCCAGCAATGGACAGAGAAAGATCGTCAACATAGATGGAGCAGCAGACCGGGTTCGGGATGGTTTTGACTACCCTATTGAAACCAATAGCAAAAAAAAAACAACAGTCAGCTTACCACCCACCCTGTAGCAGTCTCTCGTCCATGATAAAATGCCTAAACTGTGTGATTCCACAATGGACTCAAAATTAACAATCTAACTAACTGAAGGAATAGGGGAAGTTGCCCTCTGAGGCCCAAGGAGTTAAAGTTTCATAAATCCCCCATCCTCCACGTGATCATACGTCTATGCGAGATCAAAGAAAATGGCCAAGGTCATTTTGTTAGAAACAAATGGTTCACATATGTCATGATCTAAACGAACGTTAGAATCCTGATGGAAACCAAACTGACAATTAGAAAATGCATGGAGGTGCTCCAAAGTGGAAACAAGATGGGAAGCCA
>JABUQX010111054.1:35000-37500 GCA_015478945.1 Trachelipus rathkii
CAGGGTGTTTTTGTAAAATATGGCCTTTTAATATATTTTTTCGGGTGTATGTTGACTGGCAAAAGCTGCAAGGATACAAGGTTATTGACAAATGCCTTTTACGATGACGTTGCATATCAGCTTTTCTGACAAAATATTTCTGGCAAATATCACACTGATGCGATTTTTGACCAGTATGTGATTGCATATGCATATTCAAACTACTCTGAGAAACCAACCACTTATTACAAACTGTACACTGTACACGCTTTGAACGTGCGTTTTGAAGTTCAGCAGAAATTGGCATAGAAGGCTCTGTATTCGTATGGTTTAACATATGTGCTTCATAATTTTTCTTAACTTTAAATTCGCGATTGCAAATTTTACAATAATAGAGAGGCTTTTGGACGAGAGATCGTAAGTGATGTCTTAGGCTTTCTAAACTCATGAAAACGTGCCCACAATGGTCGCAAGGCACGGAGTTTGTTTGCTCAGTGTTTGGAATTTCTTCTTTTATTTTAAATGGCAGAATATGGGAATTTGTTTCCGAACATGAAAAGTCACCACTGTCTTCGCCATTAGGAATATTTACAGAGCTATGATCATCAACATGTGACGCTATGGCTAACTTTTTCTCAATTTCTTGTTTTAGATTGATCCCATACATATTAAATAATGTTTTTATATTGTTGTCTAGCGTAGTTGCCCCTTCAGATTTTTTAGGTGACTTGGTAGCCTGTCGATATTTTAAATGAACATTCATATGCTTAATCATATGATCTTTTCTAGCAAATCCTTTTCCGCATGTCTCACAGGAATAAGGTTTTTCCCCTGTGTGAATCCTGCGATGAATGTTGAGCTTGTGGCCTTTGCTAAAAACTTTGTGACAAAACTCGCAAGTGTGAAATCTTCCATTTTTTAAAACAGTCTTAGAAGTTGAAGAGTCATCATTGCAATTATCTTCAGCTTTATCAGAAGGTAAGTCTTTGCTGTCTTCCTCTCTCACTAGTTCTTTAGCATCTTTTTCTTCATCTTTTTCTTTCTCCAAAGTTTCTTCCTCATCATTGCCTTTCAATTCACTTACTAAAGAAGAAGAAGGTGTGGAGAATGATAGTGAATGACTATTTGGTTGAACTTGGTTAGTGGTGGTACTATTCATATGAGATAAGGAGGGATTTCTATCAGGTACTGAAAACTTTGCACTTAAATCTTTCAAAAATTGGACCTGTTGTTGTAAGTGAAAAGGCAAATTTAGATCTGGTCTTATATTACTAAGTTGAAGGAAAGGAAAAGGTAAAGGAAATGGAGGAACATAGTTTGGACAAACTTTACTACCTTTATGTTTTTTGAGGTGTTCTAATCTTGTGAAGCGCATTCCACAAACACAGATAAGGTTCACTATCACAGATATGAGTAAGAGTAAAATACAGTAAACGTCTTAATATTTGCTAATTTATAACGAAATACTTCAAAATTACAATATAATCTTGGTATGAAATTTCATATGATTGTTGAGAGAGGGTTTATACTTATACTTTTTATCACAATAAGAACATTCGTAAGGAGTTTCCCCAGTATGCTTTCTTTTGTGACGTTTGAGATCCTCTTTCTTAATAGAGCGATAATCACATATTTCACATTTATGAGGTTTATCATTATCATGACGCTGTATATGATTTTTAAGGCTTAATTTAAATGCAGTTCTGAAATTACACAAATAACATTCATAAGGCTTTTCTCCTGTATGAATCCTATTGTGAGACTTGAGTGAAGTCTTTCTCCCTGTAGAATAATCACATTTATCACATTTAAAAGGCTTTTCACTACCCATTATGTATCCTCATGCCAATAATAATAATAATAATAATAATAATAATAATAATAATAATAATAATAATAATAATAATAATAATAATTAATAATATAAAAGAAGAACTTCAATTTTCAAACAAAATTATAAGCTTTTCTTTCATGCCTTACATTGAAATAGAAAATATGCAAATATTTTCAAAAAGTGGCCACCATTCCATTCCTTAAGTTAAAACTTAATTCTAAGGAAGCTTCTTAGCAGTTACATGAAACAATTATACAATAATAATTTACATATTACTTTACATAAATTCAATAATAATAATAATAATGGTTGAATGTGTGGAAATATATGGGGGGGGGGGGAAGAGAAGGCTAAGAGTTGCATATGTAACAGAAAAACGGATGTAAATGAACAGTTTGTAAGGAGGATGAATGGAGACCAACAACGGAATAGAAAGTTAATTTGGAAGGAATTATGAAAGATTAAAAGAAAGAGTACGGGGAATTTTCATAGAACATTGAATGAGAATGGTGCTTTCGTGACTGATGAGATGGACGTGAGGAGTGTGTGGAGGCAGCATTTCAAAAATCTGCTTAACATTGGCAGTGATGAAAAAGTGATAGTGAATATGTGTGGATTTAATGGTGTAAGAAGTAGGTATTCTGGGAATAAGATAATAGTGAGAAAAGAAATAGGTAAAGAGAGAAA
>JABUQX010111054.1:45000-47500 GCA_015478945.1 Trachelipus rathkii
ATGTTGCATTCAAAGAATCAATTAAATTTCCTGATTCCAAAAATGCTCAGGAACAATTTGTTCAAGTTATCATACTAATAACAATTTCCCTCCCCCCTTCCCCCCCTTGGCTCATGGTGAAACATAATTCTCATTTGGAATCCGTTTCACGCCCGACTTGCAGAATCGAAGATGGTTCAAGACAGGAGACACGTTAATACTAAAGCTTTGCATTTTGAACGGCCTATAGAAGACTTCTGCGTGAAGAAGATGATTTTGCCAAGGGGGAAAGGTTGAGAAGTGATGATGACAATCGAAGCCAAACGTTAAGTTAAAAGTGATTATCCATGCAATGAATACCTTGCAAAATCATCTTCTTCACCAGGAAAGTCTTCTATGAGGCCTTTCAAATGCAAAGCTTTATTAATTTTCCTTCTGACCTCTTCTTCTCACATCGGCTACATTCCACTGAGAATATTTTCACCATGAGCAAAATTGTTATTATATATACACTAACCAATGTTCCTAGCATTTGAATCAGGAAATTTTTGATTTCGTTTCCAAACATTTAAAACGTTTTTGGACTGTCAGTATATTATTAATCTTAATATCAAACCAACTAGGAAAATACCTTTACTATAAAATTTGCATCAGCTTTTTGATTTTTAGTAGGTTTGGGATTAGGCATATGGGATAATGGCATTAATTAGCCGCACATACAGATTCTGCATGGCTAATGCTAGCCAATGAGAATGGTTTCATTGGTCCAACTCTAAAAGGGCTAAATATCCTGAGGTCGTTGTGGCAAGCTCCGTTAAATTAGTTCTGGGGTAGGTGTAGTCCAGCTGATGATTAACACACATCCAACAGACGTGCGAGTATTGGCAAGGTTTAAGACGAAAGACGATGTCAGTCGTTAGACTCATCAAGTGACTTTATTGTCTACGTAGGACGAGAAATGTAGGTGGTCTTGGCAGGTATTGTTGGGCGCGCCACTAAACAGTGAGACGTTGCCCGAGGAATAGCTGGTGAGAAAGCCTGTCAGAAATTCGTTTTACTCATTCTGGCCCCTTTTGGTAGTTTTCATTCAATTTTCATAAAATTTGCCTTAAAGGTAACTAGGTTCAGCTTTAGGAGGTGGTGATGCAATTAAATAGGAGGCAAATATCCGTTATGGTGCACTCTTGATGAATCTCCTAGAAACATTCTCCAAATATCCTCTCAATGGAACCACGTGTATTGACATTGGTTCATGCTGCTGTTGTTTACGTTAGATAGTTGATTTATTGAAGCTCATCATTGTATTATAGATTTTGATATATTCATGAGCTACATTCTATCTCCCTTGGCCTTTTTGGTGTGATGTGATCAGGTAAAAGTTATCTGAAAATAGAAATTTCTAATAACATAGGTTCAGAATATTTTATAAATATAGGTAGTTCAGTTTTCATAATTTATAGGTGTCTGATACTTAGTATTACTTACCTGGCTCACCAGTGATGACATAATGCTCCTCCAGCAGTGTTGAAGTGTGATATTTCCCATTAATTTCACAATTCACGAGGCTTAAATCTCGCATAACATACATGTACATACATAAGTATACATATACCGTAAACAGGGGTAACTTTGCCACTGGGGGTAACTTTGCCACCATTTTACCTAACCTAATTTTTCTCCAAAAAAAAAAAAAAATCTCAAATAGTAGGAATTTCATATTCTGGAATTAAATAATAGAGGTATAAATGAACAAAAATTTTTAAATAAACCATTTAAAATATTAATGTTTTATATTTTTAAATATTAGGCCTAAATATTTTTTAAAAACCCCAAAAATTTAAGGGTCACCAACTGCCCACCCCCCAAAAAACTGGTTAGTCAAAAAATTATTTTGCATTGTGTGTTTGTTTAAGGTACATTAGTACACACTGCATACAGAAGGGGAAATGACTGTGAATAACAGTAAATTCAAGAAATTGAAGAATTGTAAAAAATTGTCACTTTTGCGGGGACGCCGGGATAGGGTGCAAAGTAGTCATAATGTTTTTAAAATTCTAAGAAGTTTAATTTAAATAATAATTGAAAGTAATAATCACGACGTTGAGGGATGCTGGAACCCCACCTCTTTCCATGGGTTGTTTTCCAGGCCCTCCGCGGGGGCTTCTTTTATGTTGCTGTTTTGTTTCTTGGGGGCTTCCCCCAGGTTGCCCCCTTATTCCTGTTCATTCGCATGTATGTGTGTGAGTGTATTTTAAGCCTAACCATATGCCTCCATGTCTTCTGACGTTTTTCCCCTCCCTTTGTTCTGCGCGCACCCTATTCTCCCTTCTATTATGACGTCCGATCATCACTCAGAAGTGCATAATGCTAGAACTGGGTTTCCATGACCCCTCAGCGTCTTTCCTGAGGTCATTTTCCAGGCCCTCCCTGGTGTGAGCTACCTTCCTGGATACTTTTCATGTCTGGGCGTTTTTAACCTGGGGGCTTGCACCAGGGGTCCTTATTCCTGTAACATTCGCTG
>JABUQX010111055.1:0-7500 GCA_015478945.1 Trachelipus rathkii
GGGAGAATCTTTACTACTTTTTTTCTATTAAAATAGTAGTCTGTCACGGCATTCTAAAATAGTACCTAGTTGCATTCGTTGTGCTATAAAGTTTATTATGTGTTGTACTTAACATTTAATATCCCTAGCATTTAAGGAAAACTTAAGAAAATATACCGTACAAAACAAACCACTACATTTCAGTATTTTTCTTTTATCCAGACATCATGTATATCTCTTGGATTATCATCATAGAGGATGAAGAAAAGAATTAAGTTTTTCTCACAAAGAGACGATCAAGTGTACTTCTCTGATGTTCCTGTACTCGTGAAATGTTTCAATATTGATTGCAATACAAACGACGGGCGATTCTCTATCGACTCGTCGAAAAGAAGTCTCAAAGCTTTACTTCTCTATAACGGAAGTAGGTATGCTTCCTTACCTGTTGGATATTCTGTTCATTTGAAAGAGTGTTATGAAAATTTGGAGATGATCTTAACAATACAAATATAAAGACTATGGTTGGACCATTTGTGGCGATTTATAGGTACTCTCCATGTTAATAGGACATCAAAGTGGATACACAAAGCATCCGTGTGTGTCCAATGTGAATGGGATAGCAGTGATAGAAATCCGAATTATATTAAAAGAGAATGGCCACTCAGAAAATCCCTGCAGCCTGGGATAAAAAATGTACAAAGAGAGAGTTTAGCAGATCAAATAAACAAAAAAAAACAAAAAGAAAGTTTTACTTCCCCCACTTCACATAAAATTAGGATTGATGAAACAGGATGTGAGGACACTACCAAAGGATGGAGTGTTTTAAACATCATTGCACCAAGTTTCCTAATTTGTCAGATATGAACAAAAATTAAGGCGTCAACTTATACAATTTTTACATCTTAGGAAGTGGCAAGATGGAGAAAGAGAAAAACAAGCTGGAGAGGCGTTAAGAACGTTGTGAAACTTCTTGGAACAAGAAGATTCAAGTTCCAAGAATATTGGTTTTGAAAAATATGTTAAGAACATTTATAGACTTGGGTTGCATGAGCATTAAAGTTCATTTTTACAATCACATATAGATTACTTCCCAGACAATCTAGGAACCGTGAGTGAAGAACAGTGTGAATGATTTCACCAAGATATAAAATAAATGGAAAATGGAGAGACGATATCAGTGGAAGATGGAAATGTCAGCATGAACCGATACTGCTGGATGCTAAAGAGGAACAATCCATATAACGAGCACAAGCGGAAAGTTCCAAAAGATTCAACCACGAAAATAGGAAAAAATATTATGAAGACTTAGACTGATTTTAAATGATATTTACATGCTTTTGACTAATTTTAACTACATATTTTGTGCTCTGTATTCCTATTTAAGCATTAGAAATAAATTTTACTTATTAAAATTTTGTAATTTTGTTTGTTTTGAAAACTTTATATCCCATTTGTAAAATAACTTTACGTCATAAAAATAAACTGAGGTCATACTTGAAATCAGGACAACAAATCCAATATAATGAATGTCTAAAAGTGAAAAGAATTTTGAAAAGTTAAAGTTTGCAGGACTGTGTAATTTATCAACAGACAATTGTTATATGACCAGTTTTGACATTCAGTCACTTTTAAAAACATACCCGTCAAAAAAACAACAACATATATTATAACTAACTCTTTGTATAAAAATAATTTAATACTGAAAACTAATATAAAATCTGAATTTAAATTCTGCCTAATTTAAAAAGCTGCTACTAAAACTAGCAACTGAGGATACTATATTCTTCTTTAACAACTCTCTTTTTCAACAAACGGAAGATATGGCAATGGGTTCCCCTTGGAGCCCTCTTTTGCTAATGCCTTTTTAGCATATCAAGGAGTGACCTGGATGAAAAACTGTTCCTTGGACTTCAAGACTCTTCTCTATTTGATATATGTAGAGGATTATTTTTTATTATTTAGAGAACGAGAACATGCAAACTTATTTCTGGAACATTTAAACACCAAACATCCGAACATCCGATTTACAAAGGAGGATGAAATAGATAAAAAGTTATCATTTCTTGATATACTGTATCTGTTGTGAGAAAGGAAAACAAATTTCATACATCAATATACCCGAAACCAACTTCAACATTATTAAAAACTACTTATTTCAGCTCTATCCTCTTTTTATATACAGGCATTGGTGTAGAATAGATGGGGCCTATAAAATCTGTTCCGACTGGTTAACCTTTTCCAAAGAAACAAGCTTTTAAAGATCTTTCTTTATAATAAATTTACATCTACATGTTCTATTCGATAAGACATTGGGCTCTTACCTGACTAATTTATTCCGTCCAAAACCTCCATCGTACGATGTACCCAAAGAAAAAAGCTACTTAAAAATACCATATCTTGAAACTCGCTCTATACTTGGTCAAGAAACTTAAAGCAATTTTAACACCATTTTTTCCTCAATGTGATTTCAGATTTGTTTGTGTCAATTCCCATAGTATAGGTTCGTACTTTAGCTCCAAGGAGATGCTCCATGCTTTGCTTAAATCCTGCGTCGTATATAAATATTTGTGTTCAGACTGCAACGCCTGCTACGTAAGTGAAACTATCCTACAGCTTATGATCATGATATCGAAGCACAGAGGTTTCTCTTTTCGTACAGGCCGATCCTTATCCTATACCGAATATTCGTCCATAAGAGAATATGCCATATCACAAGACCACCCATTTTCAATTCGAAGCAGATGGTAGAATCTTGAAGTTTCTATTTATTAAAACTATCACTCCATCTCTTAATAATTATAATAGCTCAATAAAGTTGTTTATTTCGTGGTGTTGTTGTAGTAGCTTCAGAAACTATTATTATTATTATTATTATTATTATTATTATTATTATTATTATTATTATTATTATTATTATTATTATTATTATTATTATTATTATTATTATTATTATTATTATTATTATTATATTATTATTATTATTATTATTATTATTATTATTATTATTATTATTATTATTATTATTATTATTATTATTATTATTATTATTATTATTATTATTATTATTATTATTATTATTATTATTATTATTATTATTATTATTATTATTATTATTATTATTAGTATTATTATTACTGTTATTATTATTAGTATTAAAACATATTTATTGTGTTAGGATAAAACTTATAGCTTTTCATTGACAGTGATATAGTCACTAGGTATTATTCACGTTATTCTAATTACTAAAAATATTTTGTTGTACATTTAATTAATACAATTATTAAAAATATTAGAAAGAAGAAACAGATATTATACATTGTATAATGTATAAATGTATAAATGTATTGCATTCGGGGCTCAAAGGGCACAACACGAAGCTGCAATCAGCAGCCCCATCAGATAGGAGTGAAATTGAATCCCAATTTACATGATTTATTGCCATTTTGTAAATGTAATAATATCTATTATAATTGTATCTCTGTTATTAAAGGATAAAAATTGTAACAACTATTCTGAATAAAATTTTTGATTTTGATTTTTGATTATTATTATTATTATTATTATTATTATTATTATTATTATTATTATTATTATTATTATTATTATTATTATTATTATTATTATTATTATTATTATTATTATTATTATTACTAATATTATTATTATTATTATTATTATTATTATTATTATTAGCATTATTTTTGTTATCGTTATTATTATTATTATTAATTGTATTACAGATTATTATTATTATAATTATTAATTTGATCATTATCATCATTATTATTATTACATTATTATGATTACCTGTAAAACACAATCCAATTGTAATTTTCGTTTCCAGAGTCATTTAATTTGCCACTATAGAGTACCGTTCATTTGCCATATGTTAAATAATAGCCACCAACTATTATTCATTGTCAGCTTTGTGATTTTACTATTTTAAAGCAGATTTGACCGATATGGATGTGCAAAAACGTTTGCTAATTTATTGTAAATATTTTAATTATTTTAAGGTGAATAGAATCTACTAGAATCTAAAAATAAGATTTCCGAGAAATAAAACCTATTTCAGCATTATATATACAAGGTATATATAAGTTATATAGCAGCATATATATATAAATTATTGTATATGTATATATATATATAAGGTATATATTTATATATATATATATATATATATATATGCTATATATATAAATATACAGGGTGTACCATTAATATTGCGAAAAAATCAGTATAAAGCTTATTACATAAATATAAGTAATATGTGTCAATAAACATTTCACCGAAAATGCCTCGTTTCCAAGATACAAGGTGATGAAAAGTATTTAAACATTGTTACAATAAACAGTAAACTAAATTTGGAAAGGTAATTAACAAATTCATTCAATTTATTTAATTATAAGAATACATACATTACTGCACAGAAGAAAATATACAACAGAAATAGTACGAAGCAATGGTGCACTAAGGTTATAACAAATGTTGAAAATGAGCATCCCCAGCGGCAATACAGGCCTCTATTCTGCGACGCATTGATTGGCGGACACGTTCAAATATACCGTGTGTGTGCCGAATTGTGTCACAAGATGCAATTATGCGAGCCCTTAATTGGGACTTAGAACTGTTGCTGCATAAGCAAGCTATGTTGGATGATCCACAAATAAAAGCGATTATGTGCGCACGCGGAGGCTACGGTTGTGTTCTTCCGTAGATGGGTCTAAAGGCGTGGGATATACAGTGCTCAAATAGTTACGATAACTAAACTGAAATGAGCTGGAGCGCCGTCGTGAATGAAATACTTTGATCTTAATTGTAATGGGACGTCTTCCAGTAGTGTAGGGCAAGTCAGTGCACCGGGAAATTACAGATAAACGCCCCCAGTAAGCTTGCTAGCTGGTAAAAAAGAATGGGCCTATCAAATGGTCGCCAACAATTCGACCCATACATTCAATAAAAACTGGTGTTGAGGTTTCAACTATTGCATGTGGGTTCCCATCAGCCCATATGTGATTGCTGTGGTGTCTTCGATATGGCGGTGTCTCTGGAAAATTTACCGCCATCGGTGATCACGCTTCGCTAAAATGGTGAGGATTGTCTCGTAAATTTCTGCTGCATCCATCGACACAAAGCCACTCTGCAGGAGAGCTGGCACAAGTGCCCGTGTGCACCTTGATGCAGGCGTAAGTACAGAAGATTTTTTCAATACCCCAAAAACTGCTCAACGACTTGGCACGTAGTGTTGCAGCAACTTTTGCTGGCAATTTGTTGTGATTTGTCCTCAAGTTCTGGAGCAAACCCGTTCTTCGACATCTGAGCTGATACTCCGCGAGGTCGCCTGCTTCCTGCATTACTAAGTTTTAAAAATCTCGTTTTCTAAGACGCGATGGAGTAATGCAAACATATAGTAAGGATACGTTGATGACAATGATTATGGTTCATTTCTTCATAAAGACGCATGGCTGCTGATGAATTACCGTTCGTACGACAACAAAATGAATATCGCACATTTCACTATTTGTGTAATTCACTTTGAAAATATGAGCAACTCTTGAACACAGAACTTGACGCGACACGGACTGGTATATGTATAAATGAATCGAGATACGGAACTAGTTAAATAACAGGTAGGTATCCTTTCCTACGGTATATTTGTGCTTACAAAGGTTGAGATGTGGCACGGGACGGCAATGGAATATATCAGATATGTTCCACATAAGTTTCATCACTTGTATTTGGAATAATTTTAAATTGAAATGTTATTATTATTATTATCTTATATTTCATGCAAGAGAATATCATAATGAATTTTTTCGCAATATTAATGATATATATTTTGTATATATGTTATATATATATATATATATACATATACAGAAAATAAAAATATAGCATATGTGAGGTATATATATATATATATATATATATACATATAGTGATATATATAGTTGTTTATATATATATATAGTGAGTATATATATATATATATATATATATAGATATATATCTTAATCGGGACTCGGAATCTTCAGCAATGAGGATTTCAAGAAGTTACGTGCGTAATTGAGGAACCTGATTATCTATTACATTGTGCAATATTTAAGAGCTTACAATAGTATATATATATATATATATATATATATATATGTATATATATATAAGTATATATATATATATATATATATATATATATATATATATATATATATAGTATATAGTATATATATATACATATACATATTACATATATATATATATATGAAGTAGCTTACTAATTTTTTATTTTTTTAATTATTTTGGTAGGAAAAGATGGTAAGAGTTAAATTACAATGATAAACAATGCTTAGGTAAGCATCTACTCATAGGTTAGGTTAAGTTTTGTTATTTACATTATATACGGGATACGGTAAGACACTAGAATCTGTTATTCTAATTTTAATTTTATCCTAAGTATAGGTTTATTAAAAATTTGGACTTTCCTTTTAAATTTATATTTTTATTTTGAATGCTTTTAATTTTAAACTTATCTTTTTTTTTTTACTTTGTTATTTAACGTTACCTAGCAAAACTCGATCTAACTTTACCAGTGGTAAACGTCATGATAGCAGTTAACCTAGCAACTGCAGATAGCTTATCAATCTCTGCTATCTTTAAGAGCGTTGGTTAAAAAAAATAAATAAATAAACTTTTTTTGTGAAAAGAAATAGAACTAATTATTATAGTTGTGAAACTCAATTTGTTAACTTCTATTCCAACTACATCAATTTTTATTAATATAATTTACAAAATAATAACCCATTCAAACTACATTAATTTTAATTCAAATGATTTGACTATCTCAATAAATGAAGTCTTTTGAAAGAAAGAGAGAAACTAGAAAATAGAGATAAAATAAAAATATGACTCAAAACCAGAAAAAAAACATTTGCATCTATAATTAAAGTGTTTCAAGAAAGAAATAAAATGCAAGAGACTCCCTAACTTTGAAACACTTACATTGCATAAAGCGATTATGCAATAAAGTGAGTAAGCTTTCAAGCCAATCTTTCAATTCCTATCGCTCTTTTTAAAAAAAGTACAGGGCACCAATGCACCAAGAAGAATGATCTTCTAGAGAATTTCAGATGAAAGAGCTTCGAAATCAGATGGAAGATACCAGTTTCACTACAGGGTCAGAAATCTTCCTGGGAATGAATGAGGAGAGAGAAAAGAGAGGAAAAAAATTATTAATTGAATTAATTATTGAATTTAGCGATGAATTTTTCATGTAAATATTTCCTATTTTAGCCGTTGATAGCTTATACACATATTAGAGGTGTAGTGGATATCCCCATCCGCATCCGCATCGCATTCGCATCCGCATAGACTTTGCCGGATAGCGGATAGTATTCATTTCTGAATTATAGGGGCTAGTGTTCTCAACTTTCTGTAGCTTGCAAAATGTTTAGACTTGTTACAAAAATAATCAGTTTATACATACTTGAAGGTCCAACGAAAATAAATGAGGCTGTCTTC
>JABUQX010111055.1:15000-22500 GCA_015478945.1 Trachelipus rathkii
GTCAGATAGAAAGGCAGTAAATCTTTGAGTTGAGCATGTCATACACAGAAGACATGATGTATAGAGCACTACTCCGAAACACTGTTTCACTTGTATCGGACCGACCCCCCCGCGGTTAGGAATACGACGAGGAATCAACTGTTCGTGTGTGGCAAACATTGAGGGTGATCAAGTGGGCGTATCAATTGGAATACTGGTCTTTTACGAGTAACCTATTTAGAGAAAGCTTTCTAATAATAATGTCAAGTTGACCGGGATACATGTCGTACTAGTGCAGCCTATGCATTTTGACGTTTCCATGACACTTATTGTAAGCTATATTATATGTCACTAGTTACCTATATATATATATTATATATATATTGGTAATAGTTTTCATATTACAAACAGAGGAGGAATATTAATATATATATTATGAGACTATATAACTATAGTAATATAATAGTAAAATTATAGTAGATAAATATATACAAGCGTGTTACTGTAGTAGAACCATATATATAAATATATCCGTATAGGCCAAAAAGTATAGATAATATAGATAATATATATAGTAGATATATTATATATATGAGACTAATAATATATATATAATATACGATTATAGTATATATAACACGATATAATATATATAATAACTATCAAATATATATAGTAACGCGCATCATAGAGTATAGATTATAATATAACTACGTAAGCTAGGTATGATATCATCAAGTATCTACATGGTATATAATATATTTAATAGTATGGCATAAGTAATATGAAAAGAAGATAGACATATATATATAAGAGTAATATCATAATATAAAGTCACAATAGAATGATATAGAGTATATAGATATATATATATATGAATATAGTAATATCTCAAGAGACTATATAATATATATATATAGTAGTAAATATATATAGAATAATGCTAATAATATATATATACAGATATGGATAGTATGAATGAATATTATTGTACTATGAATTGTTGATGAATATAGTATAATCCTAGTATAAGATATACTAGATATATATAATATAGTATACATCAGTATATATAGAGATAAGATAGATTACTATAGATATATAGTAACTTAGTAATATGAATTAATAATAGATATTAGAAAAACTGTAATCTGTATATATATTCATAGTATGGCATATATATATATATAGATATATATAGATTGAGGCGGAATATACTATATATACGTATATATAGATATTATGATACTACTTATATATATATAGTATCATAATTACTTTATATAGATATATATATAGTATAAATAAGATAATAGTATATATGAATATATATATATTAAAGTGAATATATAGTAATGATATAGATAGCATAAATAAGTATATAGTAAATAAGAGATTATTGTTCTTTATAGTAATAGAAATGAAAGTGTGAGAGGTAATATAAGATATATATAGTAATATATATATATAAATATATAGTGATAGGTATATATATATAGAATATGAAAGAGAGGCTAGGAAAAAAGTGACCATCCAAGACAACGTCTAAGATATATATATATATATACAATAGTATGACATATGCTTATATATAGATGTATATATAAAGATATATATGTAATAGAGATAGTAGAATATGAAATATTATATATGGTAATATAGATAGATAGAGAATATATATATATATAGTAAGAGGATATATATATAGTAAAGAAATATATATCATAGTATAATAGATAATATATGAATAAATATAGATATTATACTATTATTAGATATATGGGGCCGCCGTGATCAGAGACAACAATTTATAGGGGAGCATGAGAGGGCCAAAATTTCTAGATAAGGAGGTATATATAATATTATATATATATATACTATATAATTATATATAGTATTATATATATATTTATATATGAATATAATATATTAGGATATAAATATAGATACGCTAGATTATATATATTTGTACTATTATAGATATTAGTGCTAATCAAAGTTTTGCATAATAAGAACAAATGGATAGAATCCAGTACATAAGATCCAGCAGTATTTATTAAATGATTCTCACTAATTTTAACGAGAGAAAAGGATGTATGGTAATTTCGCGCACAAAATGAGTATCAAACTAGTAAGAAATCTTATGATTAGTTAAATATGTTCCTTCTTTAGCTTGAAGAAGCAATGCAAGGATTCCAATAATGTAAAATTTTTCTTTTTCTTTCAAAAAAAATCAGTGTAGTCTCACAGTAGTCGTGTACTCTAAAAATTGATCAATTGATGTATTGACTGCTCGAGCTTGAGAAGCCATTTTATGCCCCCGCTGCCACAGCCTGACTTAGACGAAAACATAGAGACTGGACCATAACTTAACTGCTTACCGTCGAAAATTTACGCTCGATATTCGAACCATTAGTTCCACGCTTAATTATTTATCTGAATGCACTTTAATTCTTTTCCACGTTTTTTATGGTATTGAATGTAAATATATACATAGAGGTACGGTTTCTAGGAAGACCGTAATTGAGGCACCGTTACTAACTATACGACGCATTCCTCACGATCTTCATAACAAGACTAGAGTAAGGGACTGATGCAAGTTTGAGGTGTACTTCCCGCAACTAAGATTTATCTTTGATACGCTTGCGGGATAGATGCGGGAATACATGACTGGGAGGGATAAATTTAATAATGGTATTAGTAGAATTTGATTCTCATGTGCTACATGATTTTGTCGATAGATACAATTTTATATAGCCTCTATGAACTCAATTTTCCATCCACACTCTATGTATTACTATATCAACGCACATTCTATGAATTTCGTTCTACGAGCAAATTATTAATAACCGAAGTAATTTCATTCGTTACAGCCGCAATTATTAGTATTTGTCTAAATGACTCATATTCAAAGTTGATACGGTTCATAGACAGATTTTGAAGTTCACATATTCTTCTTTCTAAATAATCATCATAGTGCTTATAAGTAATTTGTGTTACATTCTCTATTCTTAACTGGTAGTGTAATATAAAATATACTAAAATGAAGTGTTAAGGATGTATAATATTGTGTATTTCCAAAAATTACGAGGTAATACTCAGAAATAATTGAGATGTGAAGAATTGCATAAAGTAATTATAGGATTAATAAATAGTGTGTGAAATACTCTGAGAAGTATACAATCCTTACATGACAGCTACTAGAAACTTTCTAGAATTAATGTCTCACTGAGTGCTGAATACTAACTTGGGATGTATGACTGTACTGTATATAATAAATGTGTTACATACTCTTCCTTAGAATTTTTAAAAAGTAATTTACCTTTAAAAAAGTAGACTGAGGCCATTACTTATTTCACTTATCGGAGTGTTTACAAATATAAAACATGCAAACAGTTTATCTTATCTGTACAATGAGACCGCCTCGCATATAGCGAAGATATTGTACTACATTGAAGAGTGTGTCAGATTCATATTTTACATAATGAAAGTTTATATTCTTCATTGAGAGGCCACTTTTTTATGGTTAACTGCTATTGATTTCAGTCTTAGATTGTATTGGTTCTTAGAACAGCTACTCGAGGAAACTGATTTAGGCAATCTTCTGCTGGCTGATTTGATAATTTGAATAAAAGAACTGACATGCTGCAAGAATTCGTCGTCTGGCTATACGAGTATACACCTTGATAAAGGGAGACAAATTATTCCTATGAGTATTTTTTATTTGGTGATATTAAAGCCAATGTTCCACAAAAATGTGAATATTCCTAAAGAAGGTTGATTGTATACTTGGGCAACTCAGGACCATCTGTTATTGTCGTCAGATATGAAACCGAAGTGGGTCATAGTCATCTTTATGCTCACTCCATATAATATCCCTGCGTCTGAGATACTTTTCACGGAACAAATAATTTATATTTATAGGATACTACTATTATACATTTCAAACATGTATAGTTTTCTTGTGCGAAGAATTTTGAACAGCAGTTAATAAGGCGAAACTAGGATTTTATATAAATTTTTTACCAAACATTGGTGTAATTGTTGAAAGGAACCACTCAGTGTGGATTAATTAAAAAATTAAATATACTTTTTGTTTAATATTATAGAATTAGCAATAGTATCTATATTTACTCCAACTTTATCATATAAGCTCTCTCGAACTCAATTTCTTTGCCAATGTTACGTCACAGCACATCCAGCTAAGACCTGAGGATCTAACTTCAAAACCAAGGCTCAGACAAAACTAACATACTGCATATTTTGGGAGACATGATATATAATCATGACCGTAGTATAGACCCACATCATTATTAGCTCATTCGCCATATATCTTCCAGTCTATCAGTTTAGTTCAAGAGGATGTTAAAACACGCTAGGTAAAGATTCTTCGACGTATCATTACTGCAGTGATCATCCTATATCATCATGAAGTTAGAGCATAACACCAAATTGATACCTAGCTGTCTCTGGTCCCGGGATATTAGTTTTCTGTCTTTTGCTTTTTCTGCCTGAATGAGAGAGAATACAGAGTTTGACAAGGTTTAGATTTAACTTTCATCCAGCATTTATTTCTTCGTGTAGTCCCTAGCTTATCCACTAAGTACTATTCCACAAAACTAAATATATAGTTCCAATTTCCTGAAATCATAATGATTGATATTTGTTATTATGACCATATCTCCTCCACTTAGCTTTCAAATGATGATCCACATAGAAACAACATCTCTCAGATTCTACTTCTGAATTTTAAGCAAATCGTGAAATAAATTTCCGATTATTTGCACGTGATGATAATTCACTTAATGGCTAATATTCATGGCTGAGCCACTAAAAATGATCTAAGGTCATATGAAAATTATAGGTACCTGTATATTTTATTATTTACCATATATATTTTAGCTTGAAGTAAAAAATGCTCAAGCATATTACATGCAGTTTGTATCAGTTTCACTAATACTTACGCTTATTTAAATAGTATATTCTGTTTGAATACTATTCATTATTGTCTTGATACTTGATCCTGAGTCATCTTTATGCCATTCTTGAAATTTACATGGGGAACTTTAAGCCACTGTGAGATATAATGTGCATTGCTTATAATTTATCATATTGTTCAAAGATATTGGGAGTTGATTTTACGGTATAAATGTAGCCAAAAACGCTTTGACGTAGCCTCTTGTTGAATAAGGGATCTATAATACAACAATAACAGCGAATGCTGGAGAAGATAGAGGTGCTAGCAAATTCAAGACACGATCCTTTTCCATTATATATATTTATAAGAATTACGCTAGCCAATAAATTTGTGGCAGATCCAGTCATCAGCACTTTATTTGTTCTCTCTTGCAGACATCTTTAAACATAATTCTTACTGTGCCACATATCGTTCTGTATTATGTAATGTCGTCCTATGCTCCTCTTCCAGAAATAAGTACGATTACACAAGAGCTTTATAAATCTCCTTATCATAATAATCATAACTTTGAGATCTCCAATTGATAATTAGTAATATTCCGGGAAAATATGCAGTTAATGACATCTCCTCTTGGATTTTATGGTTTATATATCCGCCCAAGTAACACAACACTACGTAAACCTTTTAAAGTATTTCTAGTTAACAGGTAATTTTATGGAACAAAACATCTTCCCAATATACAACTGGGTGAAAATTTATTAGGTCATCACAACATTGCCGAAGACTACGATCTAAATGAATTAGTTCGCAGTGTTTTGTTCATATCAACAGTTGTTTTTGCAATCTCTATTTATAAGTCCTAGAGCCTCATTTTCTGATTCTAATAGTCTTCTATCAGCTCATCTTCACGGTCTCTCTCCACTTTGTCAACAATAATAATTATGATACTATTTTTACCACGCAATCGCCCCCTGCTTACATTTCCGTTCGGACTTATCTCTATCACACAAGCAGTTTAACCTCGTTCTCCCTAATGACGTTATCATATTTTGTCAACATATTTATACTTTTATCTATAATCAACAGTTTACTTCAAGCTATCATCTCATACAGTTACAACTCCTTATATGTTGATTATAGTATATGTGAAGATGAACCTAATAAAAATAATAATAGCATATAATAGTTATGCATTAACTTAAGAGTCTTTAAATATCTCATTTCTAAAATACATACAATACTATTATGTTATCATAACGACAATCATATATCAGAAATCTTTATAGGGTGTCTTCTAAAATGCACGCGGTGCTGTGTTATACTAAAGTAATACTTCTCTGGGAAATAATATTAGTAGATGGAACGTATTAGGAGACTATTACAAACGATCATGTTATAGGCTGTGTGATATGTAGCTAGAAGTCAACATATAATAACAACACACTACAATGAAACTCTAACCGTTGAGTACTGGTTTGCCTAGGCGAGATTATTATGAACAGGCGATGAGATACAGTGTTTATGACGTCTAATGCGGAGTAAGTGGTGAAGTGGAGTTGGAGACGGAAACATTTCAGCAAACCTGGCTGGGGTCGGTTGCGAGATAGGAGCAGAACAGACATTGGGGGATTCAGCGTAGAGTGTCATGTGGGTCCACCCCTAACCCATATAGTTCTGACGAGACCGGATCTGTGCTCAGCAAGATCGACGCAAGTAGGATCCAGGAAAGACTATTAAATAGGGCCTCAATTAGATTAATCAGGAGTGACTATGGCTAGTGAGTAGAGTTTTGCATTGCGTTTGCTCATCTAGTCGAGTATATACCGTGTGCGTGACCTCTATATCCATCTTCGTTCTCGAGCAGTAGCATACACCTAAATAGATCCACTATCAATATCGACGTATCGAGTACTTCTACTTACCGACTCTATAAATTGATCGATTACCTAGTACTGACTGTCATTATAGATCCGAAACGATCATGGTACAACACAGCTCTTAATGCTAATATTTGAGCTCACTAAATCTGTTAAGTTTGTGTATAATTACTATAACTAACTCTGCCTGAAGCATAATTGATTAAACCCTCATCTGAGCTATTAAATATAGGGCTTGTTCAATATTTATCTATACGATATATCTGTACATCATACCACTACGCTAACTTAATATTTCACGTCTACTTACTTACTACTATTTTATTACACTTAATGATAAATCACTCACAAACATCTCACTGCCGCATTGTATTAACTAGTACCATGCACTCATCTCTATTAAATGTTACCCTCCTCGCGATTACTACTGATTACTATCGATGTTACAACTATCGATTCGATGAACGTACGTATAAGAGCGGTACGTGTACACATTGACCGAAATATTATGCACGATATCAACCTAATCAGTTATAATTGAACGTGAGTATTACAAGATATGAATTGCTTTATTATAATATAGTTACTTATACTAAATAAAAAATAAAAAACAATTACATTATATATGAATAATATAATATATTATTAATCTTCAGATTTTGAGTCCGGCTTTAAAGCAGAAATATTATATATAACGAACCAAACTTGAAAACAATAAATTATGAG
>JABUQX010111055.1:25000-29923 GCA_015478945.1 Trachelipus rathkii
CTGTTAGTATGAGGTCGGACTTGATACCTCCTCATCGTGGGAGGGGTGTCCAAAGACTGATCCTGAGTTAGCTTGGCGGTGTCCCAGGTGGGCACTTGCCGCCAAGCCTCACTCCTTGTTTTGGCGTTTTCTTTCTTTGGGAAGAAAGAGGCGCGAAAGACTTAAGTTTTAAATAATACATACGGTATGAAAGTATGGAGGCTTCACCAGAGATTGAAGGTGTATGCATGAGACCGGCAAATTAGCCTCTTACAGCTGCATACCCTCTAATGACAATGCATGCTTTGTCTTACAAAGATTCCCTAATCAATTTTCGGCTTATAATTGGTGACCTCGAGTGCGAAAAAGGATCTCTGCCTCGGAGAACAGGGGTGAGGCCCCTGTTTCCGATTTCACAGAGATACTTCTCACTCTCCTTCGATTGGATACATGAAATATAAAGTTGAGGAAAGTGCAAGAGGAGGTGAAACACTCCTTTGGAACAGCAATACTGGTATGATTCCAGTCACTCGACTTTTCAAAAAAAAAGTGAAATCAATGTCTTTTTGCTTATCGACTCTCCTGTCTCACTGGTTCTTTCTCTGTTTGCATTACTCTCCCTAGCATTTGCATTACTCTCTAACATTTGCATCATTTATTTAATTGAATTTTAGGGAACCTTTCCGGTAAACTTCGTATTAACCCTGAATTTCTTTTAAATGCATTCAAGATCCAATAATTCACATCTGCAAGTCTTTCTTTGAACAGCAATCTTCAAAATGATATTCCTACCCTTCTTCCTCCTATGCGTTTATCAATTCTGTTTTGGTTCTTTCATTCGAAGGTCGTTTCCATAGTAACCAAGTTGTACGTTTTGGGATTTTCATGGTCGCCTTGACAGATGGGTTCCCATAGCGACGGGCAGAGACGTTTGTATTTACTTTTTGAATGGGCCGATTATTCTCGTAAAATAGAGAGAGTGTTGCCTTTTCGTGGGCATTAATTTTTTTCATGGACGTTTACACTTTTAATATTTTCTGATCATTTTAATATTAAAAGAAAGATTTTAGACTACGAGAGTAATGTGTTTGAAAAAGAAAAGGGAGTTGATCTTATTACTAGCATGCGAAATAAATTGGATTATAAATTTATAATTTTTAAGATGAGCTTTTTGCCATACAGTTCAGAGTTTGCATTTTGTTCCTACGCTAATTGGCTGGCTGTTACTTGTACATTGATATAGTTTGAGCAGGTCCCGTTAGAGGGCTACGTAGCTTTGACAACTGTTTATTTAACAAATTTTATCATCTTTGATATATAAAAAAATATATAATTTTTCTAAAATATAGAATATATTTTTATATGTAATTTATTCATGGAATGATAGTTCTTTAAAAATTTTTATTTTCCAAACAACCTCATATAGTGAACGTTTTATCCAGAATGATTGAGAGATCTGATCAACGACTTGAATCTTTCACAGGAATCGTCTGAATTGCTTGCCTCCAGACTAAAAGAAAAGAATATGACTCAGCTTGGAGAGAAAATTTTATTTTATTTCAATAAGATCATAATCATTCAATATAATAGTTTTTTTTGATAAATATTGATGGAAAAGATGACATTTTATTTTTTTTTTTTTTAAGGTTGGAAAAGATTTAAATGCAGGTTTAAATTTAAGGACTCTCTACTAAGGTTAAGGCATTCTGCAAATGCGTTTATAAAGTTATAGCTATTAAATTTCTCCAGATGTTTTCATAGTTTTACGGAATTTAAGAACATTGCCTCCTCCATTTTTCTTCCACTTGCTTTTGAAAATATTCTATTGACTCTGGCCTTTTCTAGTGTGGACATGTCTCTTCGGCTTCCCTTCCACAAGCCCTCCGTCGTTTAACTCGTCGAAGCCAAAACGGCGGATATAGCCCGTTCGAAAGTTGCCGCAATCTCGCCAGAATGTAAAAAGAGTCAACTTTTAAATAAATTAGTTTGATTTATTGTTTATTATAATTTTAGTAACAACATGTTTTTAGTGAATTTAATGCACAGCTCAGTTGTTATGGAAAGAAGCATTTAAATTTTATTTAAATTTGTCTGTTAAGAACTACTGATTTAGCTTTCACATTTATTTACCGCGGTGTCGATAGCTCAAGGGTTGAAATCGTTTGGCCGTTGGAATTTTAGACTATTAAAAAATCTTTTAGTGACTAGCCTATAAGAATTTTCATATAAATAAATGTATAATTGACATGCAACAAAGAGATATTATATGTAAAACACAGCACCTCACCAATTTTGGGAAACTTTTAATTTTACATTTGCCGTTTTTGGCTTCATTTTGATAGAACGAAGATTTTATTATTTTGTAATATTGCATTTTAGCTTGATTATTTTATCAATTTAGTTATTCTTTTTAACACAAAGGGTACATGCGTTCTTTGACATAGAATTACGGTAGTTCATTTGATCACAATTTCCTTACATAGGATTCCAGTATCACAATTTTTCACTTTATTGTCATTTTCCATCGTTTGCATATTTACTTCATGATTATTGTTATTATTATTATTTTACATTGTGTGTGTGTATTGTTATGTCATATATATCTTGTGTGTGTATTATTATTGTGTGTGTGTATTGTGTGTGTAATAATGTGTAAATGAATGAAAGTAGTAGTGGCTAATGTTACACCACTATTTTTATTGTTTATTTCTAGCTGCCAACTATTAAAAGTGGTCTTGGTGGTAGTCTTTATTGACTACTATTTATGATTTTCTGTTTATTAGTGTTCTTAGCATTTATTTTCTAATTACATTTTTTTTTTGCACCACTATGTTTCAAAGTTTGTTTACAAGTATTTTCATTTATTTTTTGAAAGGGGGGTAGGTTGTTGATTCTTTTCTTGGGTTAACAGCGGTCTCTCACCTCTCTTTTTTTTTTTTTTTTTGGTGTGAGTGTTGTTGCCGACAACTGTTCTTTGTTTTTTTCTTTATTTTCTAATTCGTGATTCTGTACAGGTGTCTGCCATGTAAGTAGGAGTAATCACCAGTCTCTTAATTTCGTTTATTTTCGGACACAGTGAGGCAGCCTGTTTAAAGTATTCTTTCATAAAGTTTGTTGTTGTTTTGAAAAGGTTTTGAAGGTTTCTTCACCAATGAGTGTAACCCTTATTCGCGCCAAAGAATTCACTTGGGATTTCATTTTGGTCGCATTATATGAAGGACATTTAAATATTTGATCTTTGTGTTGGGTAGGTTCTTTTATGGATTTACAGCCAATTCTTTATAGGTATTATTTTTGATTGGGGGTTTGATAGTGGATAACAAATGAAGCGGGAGCATTGGAGCTATCAATCTTATTTTGTCTTGAACACTTTTTATTTTATGAAGTTTAAAAATGACGTCAACAGAAAAGGAACCCCACAATTCAGACGCACTCCTATTCAGTAAATTGTTTTCTAGAGTATTGGTACGCAGAGCAAGCCAGCAACAGGATGTGGAAATCATCATACGAAAGTCCATGGAGGAGTGGGTGCCCTCTAAAGTTTTGAAGTGTTTTTCGCCTTAGTCTTAAGGCTTAATTTCTTTGTTGACACCATTTTTGTATATTTGTTTTATTTGTATTTTGGCGTCGTCTTTGAGTCACTTTTAGGCGTTTGGATTAAGCCTAATGTCAGAGCTTGATTTTGAACTCTAAACTTTCGAAATAGCAACGTTTTTTTACTATCCGGGTTGTTCTAATAACGACTTTGCTTTCTTATTTTCAAATAAGGTTAAGAAGCTTATTCTTCACGTTATTATTATATTGATGCCTCAAATAATTTATTTATTTTGTCAAATATCTATCACTATTTTAAGCACTTATACGAGAAAGTAACGGAAGTTTTTTTTTTTTTTTTGTTTATTTTTAATTTTTTTGTTTTTTTGGCACTATTTGATTCAGTGCGGGGTTTCGCTCCTGTGCTCAGGGTCTCAGTGATGTTTCGCCGAAATCACTTCGGCTATCAAATGATTAATGGATATGCATCCTTGGGGAATTGATTAAGAGTTACTTTCCTCGTAGTGCTTTTTATGATAGCGAAATGACAAATGACAAAATATGGTTTTCACATCAGCGAAATAAATAGGGTATGATTATGCACAAATCGTCGTTAGAAAACACAATAAAATACACGTGAACTAACAATAAGAGATGGCACTAATTCCCTAATCTAAATAGCCTGTTAGTATGAGGTCGGACTTGATACCTCCTCATCGTGGGAGGGGTGTCCTAAGACTGATCCTGAGTTAGCTTGGCGGTGTCCCAGGTGGGCACTTGCCGCCAAGCCTCACTCCTTGTTTTGGCGTTTTCTTTCTTTGGGAAGAAAGAGGCGCGAAATACTTTAGTTTTAAATAATACATACGGTATGAAAGTGTGGAGGCTTCACCAGAGATTAAAGGGGTATGCATGAGACCGGCAAATTAGCCTCTTACAGCTGCATACCCTCTAATGACAATGCATTTTTTGTCTTACAAAGATTCCTTATCAATTTTTTGTTATATATATATATATATATATATATATATATATATATATATATATATATATATATATATATATATATATATATATATATGCTAACTTTTTATAATATAGCATATGTATATATATATATATATATATAGCCAACCAGCCTTATATAATAACATGTAACAACAATATGTATATATATATATGTATATAACATATATATAACATAACAACATACTTTATATATGTCTCCCCCCTTTCACCAACCTTAGCAAATATATGTATATAATATAATATATATACCGTTTTGCTTCTTAATAATAATAATAACTAATATGTATATATATATATAACAACTGCTCTTAATATATATATATATCTTAATAATATTACTATTATTTAATAATAACCAATAATAATATACTGTATTTGTATGTA
>JABUQX010111056.1:0-23512 GCA_015478945.1 Trachelipus rathkii
ATAGTCTTTTTATTTAATGAAAATAAATATATTCTTGTTAACATATTTCTATTGGACTATTAATTCACTTTTCCCTGGTTTATATGTTTGCTTGTATAGTTTAAATGTTTTTTTACCAATGTTAAAATATTTCTTTTATTGTTATATATATTAATGTTTTTCCTGCTACCCTCTCCAAATAATTTCTTTATTACTTATTATCTAAATGTGTTTATTCAGAAGCAATATCTTAAGGGTAATTTGAATGTTGAATTAATAAATTTGGTATTTAATTTTTATTTATTTTTTATTTTTATTTCTTCTTCTCTTTCCCTTTTTATAATATGTTCTTTTTTACCTATGTTGTTGTTTTGAAATTGTATTTTTTTTATCGGTTTGTAACTTACAATAATTAAGAAATTATTTTTATTTAAGTAATTATAATTCACGAGTAATTAAATGTCACAAAAATAGAATATAGTGTACATTTTAATTTTATTTAGAAAGTTCTTTTTTCGCGTAATTTGTCGTCGACGAGGTTGTTGCTAATTATAACGACCTTAATTTCCGACAAGTACGTGGTTAATTTTATCAACAAGATTTATCTGAATTCTATTTTTACTGGCGTTTGCAATGTATGTTTTTATGCGAGCTTGTCTGAACCGTTAATTCCGTTTTTAAATTTGGTTAATTATTCAGTCACTCTTGTTTGGGCTTATAAAATATCTGTTTTGAAAATGAAATAATTTGAAATCGAATTAAAAATCGACGAAAAGGTTGAGGTTTATTTTTCGGTTAACTAAAAAATACGATATATTCCGAAAAAGGAAATTAAAAAAACAAATGGGTTTTTGCGAGAGCTGCAGGGAAACGATCATCTTCAGATTGTTTAGTCAGATGGCTTTTGTTTCCATAGGTTTGTTCTTGAGTAAGAACTCGAGATTGGGATACTAATAGTTCCTTAAATTCTTCTTTCCCGCGAGTTATCCTTTCCGTTCGGTTTCTTGGAACTGACGAACGACGATCGAATGAGGTTTATTAGATATAAAATTTTATTACGTATGTTTGGGTGTTTTGCGTACTCAATTTTGTGTTTAAATTATTCGCAGTGCCCTTCAGTGTGCAATTGGAAATATCGTTTTGGATTTTAAGACTCGCCTACTTTTGACTTAATTCGTCTCGTACCGTTTTTTCCGGTAGTTGGAAAGACGAAAGTTTCCGAGTTTTATGTGAGCGAGTTTTGGAGTGGGTAAAGTTTTTCGTCAGAGCGGTTCGTCGCAATTTGGTTTTTTTAACGACGGGGACGGGGTTCTGGTATTTTTATTCGGTTTCGTATAATATAGCAAATTTATAAGGGTCGTCGTTGTAAAGACTTTGCTGGTCAGTAATGCGAATACGATCGTATCAGGCGATTCGTACTTTATTAACACGTTGATGAGGTCTCTTTACCTTAGAAGAGAATATTCCGGTATTGGTTTTTTTCCGTAGAAGTCTTAACCATTTTTGTCCTCGTCGCTATTTGGAAGATACCTTTTGGTCTGCCGGTGTATGGAATTGTTGTTCTGCGCACATCTGTTCGTGAAAGTTCTTACGAAAATTTCCTATCGGGATGCTTTTGAGAAATATTACGTTTTAGTAAGTATACTTCGAATTAACTTTTCTCGCGGTGAGGGGGAACGTGTCTTCCCTGGTTCGTTTTCTGGTAATTTCGCAGCTTAGTGTTTTTATTTCCTATCAGATGGTATGCTGTTCTTTTATTTTCTTGTGAATGGATATAATGCTTTTCCGTTGGTTAGTAATTTCTAACGTTATTTGTTTCTAGAAAGAAAATCGCGATCTGTAGCATCGTGTTGATTTCCTGTTCTCATGGTATTTTAAGCGCTGTGCTGGTGTTCAATTTATCGATACCGAGGATATTTTCGTTCGACGGGTTTGTCCGTTTTTTGTTGTTTTACGGAGGAGGGTTTAATATCTTCCTATTGTAATGCGGTTTTAAGTATATCAATGTCGAGTAAGTGGGTGGAAAATCGGGGGATAATTTATTTATATCGCTATTTCATTACTTTGACCTTTTTTATTCCTTGCGATTGGAAAGTCCAGGAAAAGACGATGCCTTTTATGGGTCGAATAATGTCGGGTTTGCGAACGTAATGGGAATGTAATATATATCGTAGATAGAAACGTTTTTGAGTCGAATGAGGCACAAAATAAACTTCGTCAATGAATAATAAATAGAAGGAATACAAATATTCGACGACGATCGTGTGTGAATACGGCGGAAGGGGAAGTGCGAATGTGGTTGAATGTTTAGTCGAGACATTGGAAACGGTCTGGAGGGATAGAATTATGAAGCAGATTATAGCGTATAGCCGGTTTGTAGGAGGAAGTATTGATATGGATATATCTTTATATCGGAGTGTGGTTCGAAGATATCGCCGAGTTGAATGAGATTATCATTTCGAAGTGTTGGAGTGGCAAGACGATTCTGATGGTGTGTGGCGTAGGATGATTTATTGTGATATAGTGTGGATCCGATGTGTAATGTAGTCTTTGAGGTGGGTGTAAAGTTGTTGAAATGAAAGGGCAAGATAAAAAATATTTGTGCGACTCGATGCGAATTAATAATCTTCTGCACTGATGTGATATATTAAATATTGTCTTTCTGTTTTTTTGCTAACCTCTTTTTTGCGATCTATATTTTGGAAATAATTATTGACTTAATTTGCTACCAATATCATTCATTTATTTCGTCGAATTATTTCTTCATGACTATGCCATAAAGGTTTGAAGAATAGGTTTGAAAAGCTAACGTTTGCATTTGAGTGCAACAACGTTTTCTGTTTTCGTATTTCTACCTGATCTGAGGTATTTTTATTTCTTTTGTTAAAAAATATTACAGATTTTCCCGCCTCAGATATGTGTTTAATATTCTATTCGATTAGTATTTAATAAGTAGATTAAGATATTTATTAACGAGCTTGTAATTTTAATCGAAAGAAGTCGAGCATTTCGCTTTCGAGATCATTCTTGTATATAGTCTCAATTTCATAAATATAGCTTAGCCCAAATACTCATTTAAAATTCTAATTTGGATTTTTCTTGTTCGTGTATTTAAGTTATGTCGTATGAGAGATTCTTGGTGAAGAGCTTGTTTTACGACTGATTTTTAGGAATAGGACGGAAATACCGATTTTTATACGAAACGATGTGGTTGCGGCTTGGCGAAATCTTTTCTGTGTTTTACCCTTGTCGCCTTTTGCTGTCCTGGGAATAGATTGGTTTCTTTTTGGCGGTTGGTTTGGACATAATGAACAGCCAACATCGACTGAGGTATGATTTGTTGTTTTCGATTTATTTAATCGGGTTATTTTTTAAGGGTGTCCTTAATAATACGTTATATTTTTAAACGATAACGACTATGTCGTTTTTGGGATTTATTTATCTAAATCATTTTCTGGTATCCAGATACGATGTCTACCTAGTATAGATTCATTTTGTTTTGCCGCGGAAAATTTATCTGAAGTCGGTTACGCTTTTTTTTGTCTGTTTGAAGGGTCGACTGCCTATCTAAATTTTTTATGGTTTTTTTTTTTTTTGTTTTTTTTTTTTTTTTTATTTTGTTTTGGCGCTTCCTCAGTACGAAAGAGAATTACGAGGATAATCGTTTTGCCGAGTATCTGTATGGATTGTTTATCTTTGCGGGTGGTCGCTATATTCGCGAAATGTTTCGTGTCGATGTAAGTAGATATTTTTCGAGTTACGATTACTTGTCTGGTGATGTAATTACCGTTGAACTGGCTTCCTCTTAGTACAACTGCTGGATTGTATTTTACGAAAAAAAGCATTCGACGCTTTTCCGGGGGAAGCGGCAAGAAATCGAAAAATTCCTTTCTGAAAATCGATTTAGACGAGAGCCACCTCGAAGCGATGGAAAAGATCGTCTTTAATATTCTTAAACACGAGGTGTTAGGAATTGGACCGCCGGGCATATTCGTCAGCGTTTATAAAATCGTAAAACGGTCTTTAAATACGGGTAACTTACTGGAGCTCGCCAGCGGGAACCTTATCGACAGCCGCGCCAAATTTCAATCTCTAGCCGCTCATAGAGCGCCGCCTCCCGTTGCCGTCAGACAAACACCTTATAGTTCTTCCTCCGTTTTCGAGGGGCTAGAAATATCCATTAAAACGTTCGATAATAAATATATATGCCAACTATTAAGCGAGTACGAATCCGACCCTGGCGCCTTGAAAAAATTGGTGCTAAATATTTACGACGTCGCCACCAATCTTTACGCAAAACTGTCGTCGTCGTCTCTTTCCCACTTTCCCGGTCAGAATTCTTCAAACTTTGAAAATGAATGCTTACGAGGCGGCGCCCGTAACAACAACAACAACTTATCAAGAAAAACTATTTCGGGCATCGATCGACAACATTTCGAAAACGAAGTTTTTATCTTCCTCGAGGAATTTTCGAAAGAGAGCGGCAAATACGACGATGACGATGACGACAAATTTACGAACTCGAAAAAAACAATCGAATTTTTTTCCCGTTTAATGCACAAACTTTTTAACAAATCCCCGATGATCGATATACTAAAAAAAAATTTTGTCGGAATTTACAAAACCGGGGTAGCCGCGAGCCGTTTTGACGCGGAATCTTTCCGAAAGGAAGACTGCGAGGAGGAAAGTGGCGTCGAACCTAAAAATAAAAATAGCGAGGTTGTGTACTCCATTTTATACGACGACGAGGGTCAGGAATTACACCCGATAAAGATCGAGGGGGGCGAGGATATCGATTTCGCAACTTTTTTTTTGCACTTTATTGACACGAAGGAGAACAAAAATATTTTCAGTGAAATTTTCAATCATCCCGACGGTAAAAGGAGTCACGATGCCGCTAGAAACGCGCTCGCGCTGCCGCTCCCGCCAAACGGCACTCGATGGAAATCGTTTAAAAATAAGAAGGAAGATATAATCTTCAATCATGACGATAGTCGCACCTTCGTGTCTCTTTCCGACTGGAAATCCGGTTCTAAATTTTTGGTCGTGTCCATTAGGAATTTGAAATTAAAAATTAAAGCTAACACGAGCGCCTTAAAAGAAAAAGCGGACGCGCTCTGCCGCCACAGATTCGACCCAAAGGTTTTTTCGAAGTACATGGAAAATACTCCACGGCGCCACCTACAAGATGTCGTTAACAAAGAAACGAGGAAATCTTTACCCATAATAGAGAGCTATTTGAAAAATGTGTTGTTCCCGCAGAAAAATAACAACGACGAAATTAATTTTTTAAACAGGGAGGACGAAAAAGTGTTTTTAAAAGTGTTTCGCTTCGCCCAAAAAGTTTACGATAACTTAAATTCGATTTTACGATTATTTTCGACGTTGATTTCTTTGCTAGAAATAGTAATGGTTGCGACCATCAATAATCGGGAAACCGACGACAGCACCGAGCGTCCCGACTTCGATATCGACCTTTTTGACGAACTTATAGATCCCATCGGGGAGCACCTGGCCGTGATTTCATCTAGTCATTTTTCTTCAACTGTAAACGAATACTTATCCAAAATGCCGAGTTTGGGGGAAAATCCGAATTTTAAAAGGAAAGCCGCCCTCGACGCGGATTCGTTTTTCGTTTCGAAATGTCATAAAAAGAACGACGGCGGAAAAACGAGATTTGGCGTCGGTTCGAAGCGGAATTATTTGGACGATTTGTACAATAATCTCATTAGTTCGGAGAAAGCTGCGGAAGCGTCGGTGGTGGATTCTGCTACAGCTACTACTACTACTACTGCTACAAATTCTTCCTCGAACGCAGCCGGAAAATCCCAGCAGGCGGTGGCCGATGACGGTGAAAAGGACATCTACTACTTAAACTGTTTAAAGGAAAAATTTTTATAGGTGACGACAATAACTAAATTTTTTTTTTTGGAAATAAAAACCAATTTATTTTTTATATTACTTTATTCCAAACAAAATATATATATGGCTAGGCGCCAATAAAATATATACATATATCGCGAATGAATCATACCATAGTAAACGATTGGAGGAAACATTGTAAGGACGTGCTGGGCACAAATTTCAAAGACGTAATCAAAGTTTCCGAAACCGAAATTATAAATAAGAATATCAATTTAACGTTCATCACTTGCCTTTCTTTCTTCGGTTTCGTCTTTATTATCGTCCTATGTTTCCAATATAGGAAAAAACTAAAAATCAATTCCGATAAATTAATGTAACAGTAAATAAATAATTTTAAATATTTTTTTCTAGAAATATTCTAAAGAATAATAATAATAATTCTTTTAGTAATTCTTTCCGCACGACCCTAACTAATAATAATAATAATAATAATAATAAGGATAAAACAACTGAAATTATTATAATAATAAGAATATGGAATCGGGCAAAACTCGTTCAAAATCACTCGATGACGAGAGGGACAATTCGGTAAACGTCTCCTCACAAGCGCCTTCCTCTCTCGAAGAAGGGGATATCGCGCGCGCGACAACAACCGCGGATGATGAGTCGTCGGAAAAGGATTCGACAAAACGTCCTAGCATGAAAAGCACTTTTACGGCAGCGAGCGTAGCTCACAGATTGAAAAAGAATCTTTCTGATCTCGCCAGCACCAAAATTAAAAAAAACTCTTCAGCTCCAGAGGATAGAACCGTAGACGCAGCTTTAAAAAATAATAACGAAACGATTAAAGGATCGTTGCCCGCAAAATACTCCCCCAAAGATGAAACAACGACCCCCTTCTCCTCTCTCGAAGATGAATCGCGATCGTCGTCGTCATCGTCGTCTCCTCCTTCTTCTTCCTCTTCGTCATCGTTGTCGTTGTCTTCGGGTTCGCCACACTCTTCATTAACGCCGGTTTCGCCATCGACCTTTTCGAACTCCAGTTTAGGAGATTACGATACCGAAGAATCAGACGTCGACGACAGCAATAATATTTCGCGGAAAGTAGAATAGATTTTTTAGGTATATGAAAATGCGATGAAAATAAATAAATAAATAAATAAATAACTAATAAATATATTTTTCCCGAATGCTTTTTTTATAACCTTTCTTTATTTCGATAACACCCAACGAGCAAATCATACGCACGCGACGATGGCGGCGTCCTCCCCCGCGCCTAGAAAACCTCTTAGGGCCAATGGCATTCCGTCGAAAAATGAACTCTTGGGAATGGCGCTCACCGAGAACGCGTCCCCGCGCGAAGAAACGGAGCCCGCGGCTGCATTTGAAAGATTCGCTAACTATTCGTCGTCGGTGCGCGATATTTTCAAACACCTCGATACGGATAAATACGATTATTGCGAATCGTGTAAGTCTCTTTTGAAGGAACGTTGCGGAGAGTCGCCCAGCTTTTCCGATTTGATATTCAACACGGTAAGCGTAACCATTACCACGTCCGCGAATGAAAAAGAAGAAACATTCGGCAACAATAATACCTTAATCCATAATTTAAAGTTTGGAAAAATAATCGATTTAAACGAGGCTTCTACCGAAGGAGATATTTTTATTCAAACTCTCCAGCGGATTTTCGACGTTTTCGACGGAAACGGAAACGATAATATCCCGTATTACTCAGCAGCGGCGGCGGTAGCTCCTGCAGTGCCGAAAGTAAATCCTAATTCGGTGATCGATATTTTGAAGTCTATATCGGAAAACGATGAGATTGAAAATAATAATAAAAACAACAATAATCCCGACGACCGCGCCAAAAATATTTGCTTTAAAATTTGCCAATACTCCGAAACTTGGGGCGGCGGCGATTCGGCAGCGAGGTACTCTTCGACGAAGAAAGAAGAAAAAAAATCCGCGAATATCGAGCAACTGGGACGGATCATCGATATTTCTAAACGACGCGATTTGGACTCGATTAAATATTTTTTCGTTCCCGTTAGTGGAGTGGTGTACAGCGCGAAAAATAGAAAGGATGGTCGCAATTCCGTTTCGGTTTATACGATTACGCTGTTAAGCAACGCGCGCGTCAAAGATATCCTAAATAGTTGTTGGTCGGTTAATAACGATCGCAACTTAATGCAGATCAATTTTTTGCCAGTATTGAAACAATTGGCTATTACGGATAGTAGCGTCGACCTGGAAACTCTCATAAAATGGAAATTGGGGGCAATAACCAATTTCGTATTGGTCGATATGCTCGTAAGAGACGATAATCCTATCCTCTACGAGGACGTCGGCCTATCGTCGTTCACAGTCCGAAATTTCATGACATTTTTAAATTTGGAAGACGAGGTTGGCATCATCGGCGATTTTTCTTCAACCCACGTCCCGAGGGGTGAATTTTTTAAAAGAGACCTCATATGGCGACGCGGTTTAGATAATTTAGTGAAAGAAAGGGCTAGGACCTTCGTGGAAGAGGTAGAAGGAAAATATTTCGCAGAGTTCCTACAAGAATTGTCTGAAAGAGAGAGGTGATGCTGGAATATATCTCTAAATTTGCGGATGTATTTTTTTTTATGATAGGTAGAATACCATCATTCTCTTAAGAGATTTCTAGTTTAGTTCTTAATTTGTTATTATATTTGGTGCGGAGCGAGCTTGAATAAGAATTATTTTATTCCCAATTTATTAATCTTTTTTAATTTTCATTGTTTGAAATTTTTTTTTTTATTAATTAGTTATTCCAGATTCGAGGTTGCTTTCCTTCACTTAGTTTCTTTCAATCGAATATCTTGATGGGTATATAAATAATTTATCTATTATGTATAATCATTATTTGTTATCTTTATCAACAGAGTCAAAGTTATTAAGATGGAAAATTATGACTAAATCAGTAAAAAGACAAACATATGTTGTTAAGAACATAAGATGAACTCACTTCGGGGAGTGAATAGTGTCCTTTAAAAGAAGAAACCGACATGTTGCATGATTATTGTGTTGCACCGTGGTGTTCTGTAATTATATTAAATTTATAATAGCATATTTGCTCTTTTTTGCTATATGTATCTTATTTTTTCAAAACTTATCTCCTGTATTGAGAATCATTGGACTTATTCATGGCACGATAATAATTATTTTTTTCTTTTTATTTACTCATTAAGTTTAAGTAGTATTTAGACCATTTAAAAATCTTCTGTTATATATTTTTATTATTTATAGTTAGTTTTTTTAATATTAATTTTTCTAAATTAGAATACAAATAACGCGTTCCATGTTATAATATACGACTTTCAATTCGCTTATTTATAGAATATGTAGCGACTATTATTTTTTGTCGTTCTTGCTGTTTTAATTTTGCAAAACATTATAATATATTTTTCAAGTTATTTTAATTTCTTTTTTTTAAAAAAAAAAAGTATACTAAGAATATCGTACCATGATCTCATAATTTGTGAATACTTTACTTAATATTTGAATGATTAAATTTTTTTTGTATTAATAGAATATTATTTTTTGTCAAAAGGAAGGAAAATGCCATTTCCTCATTTTTTGTTATTATAATGATAAAGTTAATCTTTTATCATTTAAGGCTTAATTTTTTATTGTTTTCGAGCTTTTGCAAGTAAACACGTTAGGTAGAACACCTGCGAATCTGCTGCTGAGGCGCAGCTTACAATTAATTATTTCATTTTATAGTTTAAGTCAGTTGAGAATTTTGTATCTTCGTAAATTCAGTTATCAATTCTGGGAGGTTACTTCGATTTGCTGACAATAGTTTCTTTGACGCTTTCCCTTAAAATCTGCTGTCTGTCTCGTTATGGTATATCTTGCAACCTCCTGTTTATTAATTATCTCTATCATTTCTAACAGCGTATATATGCTTTTTGTTGTGCGGGGATTGATTGGTGAAGATTAGTTTTCTATGTTTCTCCTCATGATGATTTTGGTTTTTTCCTTTTCTTCGCCGTCGTTCGTGATGACAAGGTAATTATAACTTATTTCCTACGAAACTTAAGTAAAACTTGTTTAAAGTTACTTAGTTACTTCTTTTTTATAGTAATTTTTTTTTTGATTCTCAAAGTTATCGGTTTTCGTACGAAGAAGAAGAAGAGAAGAAGAAGTTTTTTTTTGAAAGTTTATATTTAGAAGAAGAAATGCAGGTGGACAGTTCTTGCTGATTTTTTTTTTAAAATAAGACCGGTAAATGTCAATCAGTCGGACGAAGAGGAAGTAAAGTGGGGCACGAACAGTGACGATAACAAAACGCAGAAGGATTTTAAAGTGATTATCATACTGAAGAACAATTTCACAGTTAAGTTGGTTTTATTCAAATTAAAAAAAATTGTATATTTAAATTAGTTCAGTTGATATGTTTAAATATTTTAGAAGTTGGCCTCTTGATACAGAAAGAAATTTCATACACTTGATTTTACTGGTTTATCTTTGATAAAATTCCTTGGAAATGAAGATAAAATGTAGTTTGTGTTATTCGGTTTGTCTGGGAATCCTCTTTTTTTTTGTTCTATTGTTTTGTTTTTTTTTTTTTTTTGTATCAGCATGTTTGTTTATTTTTTTTTTGTGATTTTTTGGTTTTTTTTTTTTTTTTGTCGTGGACTGGACGAAGGTCGAGGGCAGCTACTTGCAGCGGGGTTGGGGTAGACGAAGTCCCGCAAGAGATACGGAGTCCTCAATTGCAAGGACAGTAGTCACTTTAAAAAAGACTATATTTAGGAATTATTTAATCGATAAGATGGGCGAGAATCTGGAAAGAGGAACGACCAAAGATAGTCGATTAGAATATGGATAAAGCAACTGAAGGAAATTAAAGTCGAACTTGATTTTCGATTAAAATTTTGGAGGAAGAAATGGAACGTTGAAACAAGCCACACGTCATCAATTAGCTCACCCTCATCTGTGGAACTATTACCATTCTTAGGAGCAGATTTTGTATAATTCCACGACGATGCGATATCCTACTCTTGTTTTTCTCACTTATCATAGTAGCCACTGAAAAATTATTTGTTTTTGTTCCAGGTTTAAAGTGTCTCGCTAGCTTCCCGGAAGAAAATTACTTCATTATCGTTATGCTCAAATAGTGGCTGTTTCTTTCGACTTCATTCGAGTCATGCATTATCTATTCGAGCATCATCATTCTCGACAAGGTTGTCGAGTTCTACGAAGGGAAGAAAAGTGGCGCATTCATCGTAATTCGGGCTTTACAAAAACGATTAGAAATTAGAATCTTCATAAGGACTGCGATTCTTTGAGTAATCGATATTTAACATCACGAGTTGAAGATAAGATCATTTCAGCAGGTCGCTAAGCGTAATTCGTCGTCGCTAATTTCTTCTCCATGCTCGCCTGTAGTCGAAAAAGACACACTCGCAGCTACGAAAGTTAATAGCAGCGTAAGAGGATGACGAATAGCGACTATTACGAACATACGCCGAGTCTTTCGGTATTAATTGTGCGTGAATCCATCTAATCGATTAATAGAGCGATGATTTACAAGCGTTTGGAAGAAAATGGTGTGAAGCGTTTGGTCGTTATTTTTACAAAAGTTCATTCTAAACTCAGACTTCTTCCGAAAATTTTCGTGGGTGTAGCTTTTAAATGCCTCGTTCCTCGTCCGTTCAATGTCTTGTGCGTTACTAGTAATTTTGAAACGTAAAATGTTGAAGTCGGACACCTTTTTTTTAACTACGTAGGTAAATATCATACAATTCTGAAAACTAATTAAGGCGACACCGGGAATTGAGCTACACGAGCCGATGGAAGTTAGATTCGATTTATGTCAGTATTTTTAAATACATTACAGATTAATCCGAGAGGTTGTTTTGTGATTTTAGATTTTCTTAACTTGTGGTAATGATTGGCTTAATTGTTGAAGTTTTCCGGTAACATTTGGTTTCCCGGAGAGTTCTTGGTTCCCAGGTTGTTGTGTTTTTTTTTTTTGGTTTGTTTTTCGGTTTTTTGTTTTTTGTTTGTTTTGTTCTGGGTTCGAAAATAGGTTATAGAATGTGTTTCTTCCATCAGAGGTTACAAGGATGTACTAAAATCTCGAGATCAAAAGAGAAGACTCCGTTTTATCGTCCAACGTATGTCTCACATGATCGAGACCTTCGTTTTCCAGATGCTGTTTCCCGCTATTGCAGCTGCTGTGTCTTGCTGCTTGTCTGCTGCTTCTTGCGTAGTGTTTCCTTCAAGCTCGTTATATCCTAAGAGTCATCATCAGCATCAGGGCTCCCTATCTGAAAGGGGGCGGTGTGTTTATTGGTCTGCTATATTTTAGCAAATTTATCTTTTATTTTTATTTGTGTTTTAAAATTATGAATAGTATTTATTTATGAATAATTTCGATATATGAGTTATATTGAATTAATTAGATTTTTTTTAATAGACATTTTCCATATATTGATTGGTTTTGTAAAAAAATAATAATATAATTTTTTTTAAAAGACACTTCATAAATAGTTATAGGCATTTTTGTGAGTAATCACTGGAAATTAATTTCGTGTTTCATGTATATGATTTTCTTGTTTTAATGTTAAAGCCATCAATAGTCAATAATGTTAATAAGGTTGGAATAATATCTAATGACATATTTTTGAGCATTTCTCAATATTTTATTCATATCGTTTTTTATTGATTTAGATTCCAATATGTTTAGTGTAAATATAATTTGTTTTTTTGTATAAAAATTATTTGTTTGTGTATTCTATAAAATTATTATTTTTTATTATCCTGTTTTTTCCCCGCTAGGCTACTGCTAGTAACTACTACTGAACCCCTATATTGGCCGCCGTCGATGATAAATTTTATGGTATAAAATATCATAATAACTATGTAAAAAAGCGCTGGGTGAGAATATTTCAAACAGATTCTTGTAACAGAGCATTTCGCGTTATTACGATAGAAGCAGGTGATTACGTCTTGTACTGCGTCGTCATGAGCATTTATTCCATTCTCAGGCGTAGGCCAAGATGAGTCGAGAGATTTAATAACTGCGTTTCGGGGTAAGAAAGAACGGGACGAGACCTTGGGAAGAATGGTTGTGGTCTTCGTAAAGTGTTATAAAAAGAATTGCAGCGGTCATCTCGATCCCTCGTCGGGACTATAGTACAATTATATTGTATAAGTCAATCAACCTGAAAGATGCGAAATGAGCTATACGTCCGGATATATACGACCGTCACCTGATTTTATTTTTCTTTCTTCGGCGCCACTGGTGTACAGCTGGAACTTTTTTGGATAATGGCGTTGTGTGGTGGCGAGGAGGTTGGTCGTTAAAACGTGCGAATGAGTGTTCTGTTTGCTTACTCTGTTATTGGTTCGGTAAGTGCCTGTGCCCGATGAAGATTTAGTCACGATTCCTCTTCACGCGTGCGCTTTGGTTCGGGTAGCTTGCGTATTTCGTGTTCAGGGAGTAATTTTGAGCGTTACTATATTCGCCTTTAGTGTACTCCTTTTTATAGCTTTTATCTAAATTTAGAGGAATCTGGTGCGTCGGATTCAACTTTCTTTGTAAATTTGTTGCGATGCGCTATATGCGTAAATAATGATAATATTTAACGGTTTCTCGAGTGAATATCAGGTCGTACTCTGTTATCTTGACCTTTCGAGGAGAGTATTTTTTCTGTCCGAGTCGATTCGCGTAAGAGAAGTGTATCTTATTGTGAAATTTCTAATTGATTAGGTTTGCACTCAAAAAAATTTTACGAATGTCTTTAACTTCTCCTAAGTATCGCTGCGTTTTTATAGCTGATTATGGTATACGTTTAGTGTTGGATGATATAAGCGGATTTTTATTTTTTTTTCCTTTCGCGTGTCAAAGTTTCACTATTAGGTAGTTGGCAGCTAATTTCTTCAATAGCGTGAATTAGGTATTTTGTTGCCGCTCGGAACCGACCCTGAGGAGAGGGAGCGCACGGAGGTGGATGATGGGATTATTTTTGGCTGTCTGGATCGACGACGGCTTACCGCGGCATTTCGGCATCCACCTGTTCTGGTTAGTTGTTTGTGGCTTTTGAGAGACCGCTTTGGATATATTGTTTCTATGCGTTGCCAATTTAAATTTACGGTTTTAGAGAGAAGCGAACTGATAACGACGTGCGAGAAATTGATCCGACACTACTCAAAATTAAACGAGAACGTTTCGTATTTAGGGGGGAACTTTATCCTCGGTTCGGACAGAATCATCGTGACCACTTTAAATTTGATCGAAAACGAATTGCTAAGGTACAAAATTATGTTGCTGACGACCAACCTGAAAAAACGTCCTTCCTCCGCCACCGAAAGTTTAAAACGAAAGCGTGAGAATGAGGAGAACGATTGCGACGGCGACGGCGACGACGACAACGACGATGATAGCAACGACGACGACCACAACGCGCTTTTTTCTTCTTCCTCTAATTCGTCGCCGTCGCCGACGAGCCTACGACCACAACAGCGAAGAAATCAAAGCCACCAACGACGACTACACCCATTTCCGAAGAAATTAAAGAAAAATCACAATTATAATAATAAAAACGACGATGACGATAGCGATAATAAACAAAATAAGAGACTCGGGCAAATTAGGGAAAACCCACAGCCGGCCACTTTTTCGGCGGAAAATGACGACGCGACGAAAACGGCGAGGCAGCTGCAGCAGCAGCAGCAGCAGCAACCCACGATCCGACCAAAAATTAAAGAAAAAGGTTCGGAGAAAGAAAATGAGGTTGACATTAACGGAGAGAGACACGTACGCATTATAGAGATGTTCCTCCGGGAAAAACGCGTGGTGAAACCTTGTCTTCTAAGGTCAGTCCTTCGAAAACTATCGAAGGCGGTAATCAGCAGCACGTACAGGCGCAAATTGATGAGGAAGATTATAAGTCATCTAGTGTGTGGCGCGGACGAGATGTACGAAAGGAGAGAGGAACGGGCGAAATTAAGAAAAAGGTCCGAAGCTTCGAAAAAATAAGTAGAACGGCGACGACTACTAATCCCTCGTTTTCGCTCTCTTCGGCATCATTGCCACCGGCGAATATTCCCCATATGTCAATCGAAGATTTTATTATTCCTAGCCAGAGAGAAGCTCAACAGCACACGACTGGTCAACAAAACGTTCTATCGACACCGCCTCCATCAACGATTCGGCCGTTAAACGACGACGATTGGAATTTAGCGTCGGGTTCAGCGACATCAACACCGCATTCGCGTTCGACTCGTCGTGACCTTATGTTCGCAAAAGGAATAAAAACAACGTCCGACGAAATAGTTTTCAAACCGCCACAACCGTTGATGAATTTTCAAACCGATTCATCAGAGACGGAAAATGTTTTACCTTTGCATGGCGCTATTTCTCAAAACGAAAAATTTTCGCCTGAAGAAATAAACGCATCGACGCAATCGCGATATACTTCGGCAATAACGCAACAAAAACCGACAAATTACTCTCCATCGGAACTAACCTCGACGATACCACAGGCCACATCGCAGCCGCTAATCGCATCCGCAATATCGATAGCCGGTATTCAACGAGACGAAGATTTATTAAATCGACCGTCGACATGGTCGATACCGCCACGGTTGCCTACCGCCACCGCCGCACCTGCCCCGCCACCGCCATTCCGTCCTTCGCCACGCGCACCGTTGCACGCCACCGCCAGATGAAATTTTCTTGATTCGAATGAGGCAATCTTCATATTAGCGGTTTAAATTTTTGGAAGTCGTCGTATCGATTAATAATGTTTATCCTCGCAGGAGAGAGATTTGCATAAATCCGTTTCGGGCGTATTCATTAAGGTAATAAGTGGTGGGTCCGCTTAGTAATACCGGATAGGTCAAGACCCTGGAAGAAATAAAGTTAGAGAAAAAGCGCGGAAAAGCGCATCGAGTGTTCGAGAGTGAATTGCAATTACGAATCGTAATAGGAATGAATTGAATTAATAAACCGATCGCCAATCTGACAAGGAAGGCTCAACATCACTGACGGTTGAAATAATTCCATACTGACAATTCAATTTAGTAAACATTTTTTTGAAAGTGAAACCGATTACTTAAGTATCCAGAAGATTAGGTTTTTGCAGAGGATCCTCTTGTTTGAATTTGCGATTTCTCTGTAAAGACTTTAGCAGGGTTATTTTTCGTGGGGGCGGTTTGCTTATCCCTACGGTTATAGATATATGTTATTTTAAAGAAAAGAAGAGGAAAAACGAAGGGTTTAGTAATTAAGTGAATAAATTGAAGATAATTATTACTTTTCATTTATATTTACTAACTTCTTTTATTTTTTATCAGAAGTTAAATAATGGAATTTATTTCTGTTATTGTAAAATCGTTTTATTATCCTCATTCTCTATTTATCTCTGTTAAGTATAATTTGTATTAAAATTATTGACATTTTATTTAAATTAAAAATCTTTATTTTTAAAAATTTTCTTATTTCTCTGAAAGGACTGATAAAGTCGTATCGCTATAAGTATGTTATGATTTATATTTATCTGGCAAATTTTCGAATTGTATTTTCGTCTGCGTTTGATAAATAAAGCAATTCGTTGGTGTCTTGATTATTGAGAAAATAGAGTCGTGCTCGGAATGCGTCGTTGGTCGATCATTTCGTGGTCTGCTCGGCCGTCCCCGGCGAATTATTTCCACGGTATATTTGTCTGAGTGCAAGTTTTGTTCTTTGAGTAATTATAACTGTTTTGAAGGCTTTCCTGATCATGCGCGATTGTAATTCTACGTTTTGGTGGGCGAATCATTTCGGGTGTCGTTTAGCAATCCGTTTCTCCATCCATCCGTGTAGGTTTCGCGAAAAAGCGACATTGACGACGACGGGGCCGTTTTCTCGATTTCCTCATCGCATTTGGCTCTCTTATTTTTATGGATTTCGAAAAACCGATCGTTGCTGGAAACTTCTTCAGACCCGGACGAGATTTCGTCGCAAGAAGGAGGTGACGAAGAGGACGACGAAGAAGAAGAAGATGAAAGAAAATCGAAAGGCCCCCCGCTGTCGCTGACGGCATCCTCCTTCTCAGAGTGAAATTTCTTACTCGTCATCATAATATTCATATTATTATCATTTTTGCGCGGGAGCCGGAAGCCCGTTTTCCCAAGCCTCCAGCCTTCCTTCGTTCTCACGTGATCGAAAAGTTTCCTTTCGGCGTAAGACTTCCAAACGATATCCGCGCCGTGGTTCAAAGGTACACATTCGTCTTCTATATTTAAATTCACCATGACGGCCAAAACGATAGCCACGATATTGTAGACGACGAAGGAAAAATCGGCACGACAGTCGTCGTCGTCGTCGTCGTCGTCGTCCTCGCAGGTATATCGTTCCATCGCGCTATACCAATTAAAGCGAGAAAAACCTTTCCCATTTTGGCTTTCGAAGAGTTGCGATAGACATTTCATCGCCGTCGTTTCTAATTCCCTCGAACTTTTTTTACCGCACGACTCGCATAAATACTCCGGGGATGACGACGACGACGGATGAGAAACTTCCTCCCTCTTTAGAATACGATTGAATATTTGTACCGGGCACAAACAATAATCGTTTTCGAACTTCAGAAATTTTTTAAGCACCGGATCTCTTCGAGAGTAGTCCAAATCGTCGATTATCGGTTTGGCGTAATCGGAGCCGCAAAAGAGGGACCAAATAACGGCCGATACGCCGGAAAAACAAGTGGAGAGTAGCTTCGATAAGTTATAGAAGCAAAATTCCGTGGCGAATACGTCGTACCTTTGATATTTTTTGTTGAAATAAATCTTGGTTCCGTTCCTGGACGTAGTCGGGAGATTTTGCCGTTTTTGCAAAACCAACACCTTCGGGTCCCTTTTAATCCCGATGGCGGCGACTTCCTTGGAATTTTTTTTTCTTCGTCGTCGTCGGCGTCGTTCTAGAATTTCCGATACGATAGC
The DNA here is from genome assembly GCA_015478945.1 of Trachelipus rathkii. Classification (NCBI taxonomy): domain Eukaryota; kingdom Metazoa; phylum Arthropoda; class Malacostraca; order Isopoda; family Trachelipodidae; genus Trachelipus; species Trachelipus rathkii. The sequence continues at coordinate 17,803 of JABUQX010111056.1, forward strand.
TTTCTCGCGCGCTTCTAAAATCGAAGGGAAAAACACCATATCGACGTCGGTTCCGTATAAAAGAATATGTTTCACGTTCGAATCGCACAAGCCTTCGATCATGCTTCTCCAACTGTATTCTCTAGCGTCTATTTCGTTCGAGTTCGGGGTCCGGAAATTCCTCGGAACGAAATATCTTTTCATACTTTTGACCGACAATTCGTTTCTTTTCTCGTTTAAATAAGCATCGAATAAAGATAACGAAGATTCCTTCCCCGGTTTCACCGTCGCTTGAGAGAGTTCCATCGATGTCGTCCTACTTCCCGAATCGATTGGTTTTTTCGCTGAAGCTTCGATACAGGGTAATCCCGGAGGATGAGGAGGAGTAGGAGGATGAGAAAGAGGGGATGCGACGTTATCGTCGTCGCGTAAAGAAATTCCATATTTTGCGAATTGACAGAATCTAGACATATCGACGTCGGCTTCGTTACTGTCGAAATTAGCGAAGTAAACGCTCTCGAGGTTGAGGTACCGGATAAGGAATAACGCTATGTAGGGTTCTTGCAAAAATTTTACGAGAGACCAAAATGGAATTTTTTCGCAAACCAGTTTTAAAACCACGCCTAAATAATGGTCGGGAATTCTATACCTATTACGAAATTCTACCTCCGCCGCTCCGTTACCACCGTCGTCGCTACTCCGAAGTTTGTCGATATTCTTATCCATTATCTCTTTCAACAACGCGGATAATTTATCGCTCGGAAAAGTTTTTGCGCGCTTCAGTTTCCTTTTTTCTCGTTCCTGTTTTTTGAGCCCGATATATCCTTTATCTATGAAAAAGATTAAATATTTAATCGCGTTTTTCGAGTCGTAATCGACTTTTAGAGAATTTTTTAAATCTTCGGCGAATCGCCATAAGAAATAGAAATAAAAACTGGAAAGAAAATGGTGGTTCAGATCACCGAGGCGCCGATTCGGGTAGTCGATACCCTTTTTCCCATTCGTCTCGTAATCGTAAGCCAGAAATTTGTATTCTTCTTCGGGATGGTAGCCTAAAAAGTTGTTAAAAATGTACGCCTCGAGCTTCGAGCGTTCGGGAATACGCTTCAAAAACGATTCCGGTATTTTATTTTCTCGAAATTTATCGCGTTTAGCGTTGTCTCGTTCAGCGCGACTTTCCTCTTCGTGACAGTTCCATAACGCGTTCTTTTTATCGTCTGGGTAATCGTCATAGTATTTACGACCTTTCGTGTAAAAATTTAGAATTTTCAGTCAATATTAACCAAATATAAAAAAATTAGGAGCTTTTCCTGACACCTAAAACTTTATTTCTGGGAAATGACCTTGATTTTCTTAAGTCAGCGTCCAGGCATATGCATATTAGTTTCTTCTTATATAAACGTTATATTCTACTATTATATATCAAAATATATAAATTCTCGACTCCCAAACTCCTCCCTACCCCCCTCCGAAGACCTGCTTCCTCTCGTTTTAAAATATTCAGTGAACAGTTCTTTTTCGGATTTTCTAAAGGTGTATGAAAAAGAAATGTTTTGTATAGGTCATATCATTTATTTATTATTTTTATAATTTATAAAAAAACGACTTTGTTTGGAAGATATACGGATTCAAAATAATATCTTCTACTTCTTCTTTTAGAAATTTGTAGTCTTATGAACTACTAATCAAGTTGAATTTCTCGTTCGTAAGCATAGGTTTTTCTGTGATATTTTCGTTTGACTAATAATTTTAATTTTTAAGTTAGTGAAAAAAAAAAGTTTTTTTTTTAATTTTTTTTTTTAATTGATTTTGCCGTGTGTCATATCCTGTTTTTAATTCTAAAAGTTTTTTTTACATACTAAACTGTGATTTGCAAAATGCAAAGAAAGGAAATTGCCATTTTTATCACCTACTAATTATTATTATTATTATTATTATTATTATTATTATTATTATTATTATTATTATTATTATTATTATTATTATTATTATTGATCCATTATGGTGCTATTTAATAATAGCTGTGTGTTTGTGTGAAAGAATTATTAATATGAGATGAGAATTTTTAAAAATATGTAAATATAATAATAATGTTTTACAATTAATACAATTTTAATTAAGAATTGTCGTAAACTAATTTTTTTTTCATTTTGAGTTCTTACATTAGAACATCTTGAACAATTTAACATTGATTTTTTATTAATTCCTAGTTTTGATTAATATATATATATATATATATATATATATATATATATATATATATATATATATATATATATATATATATATATATATATATATATATATATATATATATATATATATATTTATATATATTTTTATAAATATGTGAAATTTATTTAATGTACTTTAATTTAAATACAAGATTATTACCATTTTCTTTTTTTATTTACTACATGATATTCAATCGGTTTTAAAACAATTGAATTTTGTTTATATATATTTTTTTCTTTATGAACGATATGGTTGTTAATTTATAGTTGAAAATCGATGTATGTATACTCCTATAGCAATTATTTTAAAATAACGAATTGTTATTCTGTAGTTTGTTAACTTATTTGATAATGTTTTTGTAAATAGTCAATATACGAATGTATTAACAATTATACCAATCAATTCTTGCGAAACTGTAAATATATATATACATATATATATTTTTTAATTAAAACGTTTCTTACAAAATATATTTTTATAGCCTTTTTAAATTGGAAGAATTTTTCATAGTTCAAAAATTTTGTGTTATTGACGTTTGTTCAGACTTCAATCCAAAAGTCGTCAATGATTGAACGTCTTTATACTTTTGTTGATTACCCTTATGGGGATGCAAAAAATTAAACTCAAACCTGCCGACCACATTCCATTGGCGCTCAGTTTGAATAATGTATTGTAAAGTTCGATTTTCGTGAATTTCTTTATTCTGATAGGATAAAGCATTAAGGTGGTTTTTATGTTTATCAGATATATGGCCAACAGAGTGGTCGCATTCGTACTGGTAATTTGGCAAGGTATAAAGAGAAAGACATTAATGAACATTAAAGACATTAGTAAACTTTTGTTATAAAATAAGTTTTCCTCTTTTTAATATGTAGGTACGTCTACTCAAAATATATGTGTTAGTAGAATTTTAGGATGGGAGTATATAAATGTGACGGATAAGTTAGTACTTTTATTCAAATTTGATAGAATCATCTTATAATTTTTAAGCAAATAACAATAAAGTTTGCTCTGATATATCTGATATTATTGACTGAAGAAGTTCTTAAAAAAATTGTTGTTCTTTTTGTAGTTAGCACCTAAGTACGAGATATATTTTTTGTATTTTAATCTTTGGATGTATAATTATATAATTTTTTAACAGCTCAAATATTTTGGTTCAAATTTTGCTCGATATTCTTTATGGTACAACGTATTCTATTTTTTATTACCATCTTTCGCAAAGAGTTTTTTTGCGCTTCCTAACCTACTGTAGAGTTAGAGTATGAAGCCATTATCTAATAAAAATTTAAATATTAAGATGATTCCTTTAGGAAGGAGCGTTGAATTTTGGTAGGTCTTATTCAGTGAGGGAGTAAAATTAATCTTAATGTAGTTTCTAAAATATCTTGGATACATCATTTTCCATTTTTGATTTTGATTCTTGTTTTTTGTGGGTTTTTGTTACTCTCCCAATATGAAAGTTTACCTGAAAGATGAAACTTGAAAAAGGTGAATCGAGGCCATCCAAGGATTAGATGTACTCATTTGTTGATGGAAGATACTGTAAGCTTGTGATATAGACTGGTTACATTTATAACTTTAATAAACGTTAATAACATAAAAGCTAGGCTTTATTTAGCGAAAGTAGTAAAAAAGGTGTTGGTCTTATTTATGCTATGTTGTTTTTCTTTCCAGAGTATTATTTCGTCTCATTCTTGTTAACTACATATATATATTCTGTTGTAGGGTTTGAAATTCCGGTATATGACAAACTATAATGATAATATTTTAACGATAACTTGAAGAGGAGTAGGTGTGTAACAGGCAGCGTGATTTTTATTTATTTATAATTTGAAAATAGTTGTACTGTCGAAGTTTGTTTTTATTTACTATTAAACTTTGCAGCAGCTTCTCGCAGTTTACTATGGAAATTACACGAAAATAAAAGCAATAGTATTGGTTAAAGGTATCAGAATATTTTTTATTGAGCTTAACTGAAATGTTTTAAATGAAAACACTCCAATAAACCATACCATCTTAAATCATTTAAACTAAACAAATAACTTGAAATAAATATGTATTTTTCACAAGTATTGCCTTTAACTTTTCATTTTTTAATGTTATATAGATATCTATTACATTTGCAATATACATTGTAATCATTTTCAACTTAAAACTTAAATTAAAATAGCAGTATTATATAATTGAAATTTCAGTACAATCATGAACTTTGATAAACCAATATACCATGTATTTTCTCCTATTGCTTTGCATCCCTCATTGTAAAGAATGATTATCAAGATAGGTTGCTGCGGTTTACTCCCTCCCCTTAAGGTTTGTACCTTGCGTGCTGTTTCAGACAAATTATAAAAACAAGCAATAAGAGCAAGAATCGACATAGAAACTAATTTGTCCTTTAGACTTTAGAATTATTCACCAGAAGTATTACTTATAGTGTTAAGAAATTGGATAAGTAGCTTAAGAGACCCTATTTTTTTAAATTACAAACCGTTTATAAACATTTATAATTAATTATATAATTAGGATATAGTTTCTAAAAAGTAAATGAAGTCGCTATACAAAAGTGCTTTAGTCAGACTGTAATGTTAAAGTAGATTATTACTAGTTTGGATAGTTTTTATGATTAGACATTAAAGTCGAATTCTTTTAGAGCTAGAAAAAGAACAAGAACAATTAATAAAAAGAAAATCGTAAGAAAATATTCATATTTGGCAGATCATAAGCGATGAAATAATGTATCTGGTAACAGCAATGCATTGGCACAGCTAATAGGAAGAGTATGTAAAGATTGCTAAAGTAATATTCTTTCTGGTGTAACAAAGGTGGATATTTGATGACGATTATCTCTACTAGTATATTAACGATGAAAAAATCTAGTAAAATATACCACTACCAGAGGGTTAAAAGCCATGGTAAATTTCTCAGATTTCAAAATTTTAGTTTAATTACATAGACACTAAACAATAAAGATGGATTTACAGACCAAGTGAGGATGAAAGAATTTATCCAAACTTTGAAAACATTGAACATAATTTTGTGGATTATGTATGGGATATCGTTGATAAAGCAGAAGTTCTAATTTCAAAAAGTAAATAAGTAAGCTTAAAATCTTTGGGAGAAGAGTATGATGATTTATATTAAAGGGAGTTCGGTACTTAAGGGAAAGCACTAGAACGTAATTACAGAGAGGAAATTAATTAAATAGAAAGTTAAAAGTTGAAACAAAAACAAAAAGCTATTTAACATCTAGAAGACATTGCCAAAACAAAATACACGAAAAAGATCTTTTAACAACTAGGTACTCGTTCCAGTTACGAAACTACAGATTAGACAAGAGATAAGGATTAATTATTATAATAGTCCCCGTACTCATGCCAACGTAAGTAGGATTGTTGGCTAAGAGGAAAGTAACTTTGCAACTTTTCAAAAGATATACTTTAATACGTATGATACCAATGTTTTTCGTGAAGATTCTAAATGATGAAGGAAAAAT
>JABUQX010111057.1:0-55614 GCA_015478945.1 Trachelipus rathkii
CTATATTTATTCACTATTAAATTATTGGAACGTGAGTTATTATTATATATTTTGAATCATTTTTCTATTACTTATTATTAATTCGTCATTTATTATACTTGATACATTAGGTTATTATTATTCCAATACAGTTATCACAAAAGATTTTAATGAATAAAAAAGTCATCAAATTTTGAAGGAGGTACTTTTCAAAATTTTTATTATATTTCGACTTATCTCGATTATTCCATTGATTATCTTAGAGTAAATAATTTATTGCACATATACCCGAAGTATAGTGGTATTATTTTCATATATTGTATTTATTTATTTAATTATAAATATTGAATATTTCAGCACTTGAAAAAGCTATATTAGTTGATTATTATTATTATTTAAATTGTAATTACTGTATTACTTTCTTAAATTATGTATCGCGATTAGAAGTTCATTTTGGTAGACATAAAATGTCCTAAAGATTCTAATATAGTTTATTATATACATGATATATAATAATATCTATATATATAATATCGATAAGACATTATTCATAATGGCATACTTTACTATACTAAAAATATATTAATTTGTGACATGTATATATGTAATGAGGATTTAATATATTATATAGTCTTAGGTGGAATATATATAAAGAGGTGATCCCTTTGCATATTCACCTGTTTAGGGCGAAGGCGTTCGAGGAGTGTGTGGTGTCAATGGCAAACGCCTGTTTGTTAGAGAGATATGACTGAGCGCTCGGTGGCGTGTCGGGTGCTGCCGATGTGCGACTCTCGTGGCCTCGTGTCGCTCGGTCGGATTCTTTTAGTCCGCTATTCGCTTAGTGACGACCGCTCCGAGCGACTACGCTTCAGATAGCGTGGTACTGCGAATCAGATCGGAAGGTGCGGAAGCGATTTAACGTCACGTGCGAGAAAGATTAGCGGACTATTGTCAACGTATGCGAATTAAACGGTTTCCACGTGCAAGAATCGTAACTTTCTAAATATGAAAGTAATATGTTATAACTTATTAGTAATATCTTTTATTCTAGTATTATCAATAACACTAATATTTTAATTTTTCTTTTATCTATAAGTTTATATATAATTATACTTTTATACTTAATACTAAATATCATTTAATAATTAAACTTCCAATAAAACTCAAAATCTCAACCTTCCTAAATTTGACGCATATACTGATAGATAACACTTTAATTGACTGTATAGAATGAAAGGTTATTTAGGAGAAACTCATCTATAACTTTAATTTTATTAGGATGAAGAGTATACCTAGAGAGAAAGAATAAATTTAGGATTCAATCTTAATCAATTCTGATATAAATATAACATAATGCTTTCCAGTATATATAGTATATATATTAGATATGAAGTCAACAAGAACATGATGTAATTAGAATGATAGTGTAAAGAATGAACGGATATAGGTGTACTAACTCATACAGTAATTACTAGTGATAGTATGTATAGTTATATGATATTAACATAAGTTTTCAATTTAGGTTTATGTATAACAATATACATAATTTATATATATATATAATAATATATTATTTTAGGTATCATATAACTATATATAGTAAATATTATAGTTTACTTAGTTTTATTTCAAAGAACACTATTATTAATTAGTGCTAATGTAACCACTTTAAAAAGCTTCCTAAAAATGGTGTACTTATTAATAGAGTGGAAGACCAAATGAAATATACAGTATATCTAATAGTATATCTATAGTATTACATTAATAATTATTTATAGATTTATAGTTATATTTAAATATATATCTTAATTCATATTAATATAACATATATTATATATATATATGTATACATGATATAAAAAGATAGATTCTTATTTATATATTATCATATAATATATATATAAATCGTTATTATATAAGAATGATAAATATAATCATGAGTATGCTGATATAGTATAGATATAGTAGGTATAGTATGCTGATTGATACTAGTAGGAATTATCATATTATAAAAGTTTGATGACCGTGCCATAAGAAGGTAGAGATTGTGAATAAATACAAATCCACAAAAAGTGGTAAAAATAATATGTGATACGATGAGTTGGACTGTTTAAGGAATTCCAGAATTAGGTGATATGATTAAAGGAGAGCAGAAGGAAAGATGTTATAACTGAAATTTTAACTAGACTTTCGGGTCACAAGAAGATCCTGCATATCTGGAATATGAATTAGGGATTAAAGAACCTCTGCAATGCTAATAGTATCCAGTTTAAGATTTTTTGCTACTAGTTTTATGAAGAGAAAGGATAGAATCCACGGTAGTTGAAATGGTGTCAAAATTTTCAGTGATGCAAGGTTCATGAAATGAAAATAATAGTTAAGGTGGGCCGCCTTCTAAACATTACAGCTATAGAGACTGCGAGAAGATTATTCGGACATAAAACTAATAATCTCTTCTGCTGGCTGTGATATTGGAGTAATTTTAGCATATGTTGAATATCCATTGTCATCAAGGCTTACTCTTTTGAACAGCATTTTCCTCTGTAGAGCTTCGGATTGTAACGTTTTGCCTAAATTTTCAATTTTTTTCGAAGATCCTGTTTTTCTCTTTTTCAGCACTATATATCAATATATTCTCAATTTTAGCACAGTCTACCACCTATTTTTTTGGCATCAGTTCTGATCGCTTAGTGAATTTTAAATAGTGGTTGGTTTTTGCTTTGCGAGAATAGGTTTTTATTGCACAATTTGTAAAAAATTTAAGTTGATTTCTTTCCAGAAAAACTCCGCAATCACACTCTTTTTTTACCTCCCGCTCACTTCCCCTCCCTACGGTCTCTCATCCGTCAACACTTAGGGGTTTTCTCTGGCTTCTGTGAGCGAAAGTGAAGAGAAAGGGCAAATAGTTCTTCCGAGGTTATTTTTCTCTTGAATGGTTTGGGGTTGCGTGTAAATATTAGTGTATTGTAAGGGTTGAGAATTATCCGATGATAGGAAACTGAACTTAAGGCGTTATCTAAAACAACAGAGCATAGAGAGATAGTTTTTAAAAGATAGCTAACGCCTGCAAACATGTCCAGTTGCGCTGGTGTGATATGACAGCAGTAGAAACCCTTTATAAAAGGGGGTTGCACGCTTTGCCGTTTGGCGTTTCCTGCACAACACTCTGCAGTATAAACTGGTCGAGCTATGGGGGTGACGTTGAGGTTTAGCGGGATAATATTGATTCCGATAACGACTAATTATATAGGGTATAAAATATTATTTCGTCAGATATATATCTTTCATATTATAATACATTTATATATAAGTTAGAATATATGATTTTTTAGGTAAAGTAGGTATCTAGTATTATATTAATATATACTAACTTAAAATAGATTATTTATTAAAATTTATTATAAATATAAACGCTAGTTATTTTAGGTTGAAGTATCGGGATACACTATAAATTACATATATAGTATATTATTATGAAAGTACGGTTAGTCACGGATAGTTACGTAAGTTGATAACACGAATAGCTAGTTGTAATTATATTTAATGAGATAGGTTATGAAAATAGGTTATATGTACTAGTAGGTATATAATATATAGTATAAGTAGATAGATACTCAGCTAGCAGGACTAAAATAGTCTTTCTATATATTCATACGAGGATTCAGTAGTAAGATAGGTAGGTATAATACTATAATATTATGTAGTAACACTAATACTTAAATGATAGTATATACAGGTTGTACTATTATTATACACTATAAGCTATACTTATTTTAGATAATATATAATATATATTATTATACTTATATATATTATAAAAATATATGTGATGTATATGTATAGATAATATAATATATTATGCAGGTACAGATGAAATCAATTTATTCTCATATACCGCGAATTGACAGATAACTTGATGCGTAATGTGGATGTTTATGATTTTAATATCGTGATCCGGATGATATATATTAAATTCTATAATCAATTATATATATATTACAATCTATTATATCAGTTAAAATTAAATTTCATTCTTTAAATTAATAATATTATCATATATAAATATATATGTATATATATATATTGTACTATATATTACTATGTATATAACCTATTATATATATATAATACTTAATATATATATATATATAAATATAAATTATAAATAGCAAGAAGTATATTATAATTATAATATGTTATAATATATGATATAAATAATATATATATTATTCTTCTTCATATTTTCATCTACATTTCTTTCTCCCAAAGTACTGGGGGTAGGTGTGTATTCATGCAATCGTGAAAAGGAAAAGCTCAGTGACTAGATAAGATACGACATGTAAAGTCGAGAGAAAAGAAATGCCGCATAGCCTCGTTAACCAAGTGCACTCGACCTCTGTATACCTAAATAATTAGTGAGTAAACTCGTCGCACTACAAAAAATCCACACTAGAACATCATAGACCTTTATATAAATATATAGGCGGATGGACCCTCATTATAGTAGATTCGTTAATCAATGCTTATGGGATTCAATGCCGCTTGCCATGTTGGCCTCAACCATACCCCGCCTCACAAACCCTGACCTATATCACTCCATTGTTAGATAAAACACTTTTATACCTTCTGACTAGCTCTACCCCAAACTCTAGCACCTATTTACACTCTAAATAATATTGCGGTACCCCGGGGGAGTAGTTCAATCGCCAGCTTTTTTCTTTTCGTCTCAGCCGGGGATGTATCCCAACACTCGACACATCTATACCGCTTTAAAGCACAACCGACTACATTCATTAGGTAACGCTTTCCACATGATCAAAACATCTCAACAATTTTAATTTTATTCTCTATCAATGGACCTACTACTCCAGGAAACGAACTAGTATAAATCGATCGGATATACTTTCCAGCCTAGGCAAGACCGGTGCAGGGGCCGAGCACATTGAACTTTTAGATCTATACTTTCTTATTCATGCCATAGTCTTAACAACCCAGGGCCAGATGAGGAGACCATCCTTGGACGGACGGCGGCCACCTTTTTAATGACCGATACTTAAAACTTAATATAATGTGAGTATGTTCCAATCGCTTTAATCACATGGCCGGGTTTTCTATCCGACCTTAGAAGAATGCAGGTTTCCAATTTGCCATTATTTTTTGTTTTTGTGCGCGAATTTAGAGTTGGAGAAGCCTTCAACAAAGTTATGGGTGCGAGTTTGTTCATTGTGCTTCCTCTAGCCCTCGACCTGACGCATGTGAGTTCTCCGCTAATCATCCTTGTTCTAATCGTTATAATTGGTAATAAAAACAGGCCAACCAGATTCCTTTTTAGAAATCTTCAAAGGGCATGAACTTCCTTTTGGGAGAAGAGCGAGGAGTTGGTACGACTATTAAATACGTGAGCTTTATAAACGATCTGCTCACCTCGGCGCATAACTGACAGCTGGGCTTCTGTTCGAAGAAGACTGTATTGTCAAAGGACTCTCTCTACTGGCTATTTTTCTTCGTTCCGGGATGCTCTCGTCACGCGAATGCAACAACTTCACTTTGGAAATACAGAGAAGATAATATGAAAGAAAAGGAAAATCATGAATAGAAAATCTAAAATTAGATTATTAGAAAATTGGGCGTAGTACGAGCCCAATATTATATTATTAACCAAACTAATCTTTGGACCGGCCTAACCTTTCAAACACGCTCAGTTGATATTCGGAGAGTGTCCGAGTTTGTAATTAGACCTGGATTGGGGATTTCTCATTTTGATAAAATCTTTTTGAGGCAATATTTTAAATGATATCTTGAGTTGAGACATAGAAGCTCATTATATATATATCTATAATATTAAATTATATATAGTATTATAATTAATATTATATATATAATATAAATAACTTAATATTAATAATATTAATTACTATATAATTAATAAATATTATATATATAGTATTTATGGACCTGCAAAAGGTGTATGGCACCATTAATATAAGGAACAGTGTTATTAGTAGTTAGTCATACTATATATAGATATATATAAAATTAAATAATAATATATAGCGTATGGATTAATAATAATAATATAGTAGTATATAGTATGTATTTTTATGTATGATATACTATTGAGATTTCGTATATAGATACTTAAGTATCAATAGTCAATATGAGGTTTTCGCATAGATGAGGATTTATAAGTCTTATTCGATATTATAATAGACCTATATACATATAGTATTATTGTGTAGATAAAGTTATAGAGTAATTTAGAGTACATGTTGAGAACTACTTATATGGTATATTAGGTAAATTATATTAAGTGACGGAGTTAATGTAATACTAATGATAGTACTAAATATATACTTAATATATATTTGTACGTATATTATTTATTCATAGAATGTTCAAAACAACTTAAATACTAAGTAATATATATATATTATATATATTTACTATATATTATAGACTATGTCGAGTATATTATGGATATATAGTTATAAAGTAATATAATATAGAGAGGATATAAAAATATATATATAGAAGATCAATATATATATTATATAAGAAATCATAGTGTACTAATATAATTAATTTTATTTATTTGTTATGGTTGTTATTTAAGGTTAAATCTATTTAGCTACGGAATTTATAATGATTAGAATTAAAATAATTTAGTATATGATTAAGGTAGTTCATTTGTGTTGAATTGTAGTATATTTATATTATTAGTAGTCAAATTGATTAATGATGTATAATATAAATAGGATGTAGAATATAATTTATATAAAGTAATTTCATACGGTATTTATTAGTATAATAATATTATTATATATATATATATAGTCAATATTAAGTATATCATTATATTATCCATGATCGGAATGGTGTGGTATTCGGTATATAAATCGATATCACGATACCGATATATATATAATTATATATATATAATATATCTTATATATATATATACAATATTAATATATACGCCTACTCCCACACCACAATTAACATGAAAAGAGAAAGGATTGCAGTGCCTGTGGAGCCAACTGGCAGTGAAACCAAAGAAAAGATTGATTGAGTCAGATAGATCGGAATGCGGAGTTCGGCAGAGGTGAGAAATAATGTCGCAGATAATAGGATGAATGGGGGATGGAACCCTAAATTTGCACGAGATACTTACAGTGAAAAGTCGTCGCTGTCTCGTGAAGCTACAGAAAGTTGATTAAAAACGATTTCTAAATTGGCTTCATTCCAATCGATCTTTCCTTGCTCCTTTTTACTAATGTACTTCTTAATTTCCATTTATTTACTCTCTCATCTTAGGATTTTTTCTTAATCAACTTACTTCAAAGTGCATTAGATAATTTTTGTAAATAAGTATTTTATAAGGCAAGTAAGTCTTTTATAGTATATAATATATATATTAATGATTATTATATATATAATATAATTTTACTATAATGATATTATATATACGTATATAGTATATATAAATATTATCATATATATTATATTATTTAATAAAATATCAATTAATTATATATATTGTGATAATATTCTATATATGTATAAAAGTTTCAGTTATTATATAAATATAAATAAGTATATTTCAGGCTTAATCTATATATATAAGTATATAGTACTATATTAAGTATATATTCATAGATATATATAATATTATCTTATATGTATATATACATATATTGTTAATATATTATAATTATACTATAATATATTATTAATATTAAGTATAGTATACTATATATTACTTCAATATAATTCTAATTATATGTATAATTAATAATACTATATACTATTATAGTATTGTGAAGTCATATTATGTATATATAGTTATAATAATAATTATGATCAATCCTATAGAAAATATTTATAAACAAGAGCCGATTTACATAAAACTTACATGAAATGATCTAAAATGTGTGTACATAAATAACCTATAAATCATAAAAAATAAGAATCTGATGAAAAAGATAGCACCAAATGAAGCTAATTTCATAAGAATGGAAAAAGGAAATTTATAACATTCTTTTTCTGTGGAGGAAATTATAACAAAAGGAATATCAACAGATTTTCATGAAACTTGCAGGAAATGAGATACCAAGAAAGGAAAATGTCAAATAAACTTCGAGAAGCCCCTGAAAAAAGTTATGGTGTCTCCTGATTTAATATTTATAACATGTAAAAGTAAATGTTATTATTTTCCCACAAGTTTTATTGCCACCAGATGATTGTTCTTCTATTATTTTTCCAATACTGAAAGTTCTGAGGGTTATAAAAGGTTCTTGTGCCATGCATTTGTCATATTTGTGACTTTTCAATGTTCTTTTATTTGAATGAAAATTATTTGAAAATGTCAGACTGAGCGGGAGGGGGAGAGGTTAGGGATGAGATCTCCAGTGGTTTTTCATTACAGATTTTTCCTAACTACAATATATTTTTTGCCCTTTTAAATAGGTTTCATCGCAATTTGCATAAGACCCTAGGATTAATTAATAAACTCCATTTTCTTCGTAAATTATTAACTGTCTAATTTATTAAAGCATAATTTTTAAATATAATCAAATCAAATTTTATTATTTTTTCTAGGATTTTATAAAATAAAAAATAAAAATGAAGATCATTCCTATCAATATTAAAGAATTTAACCTCAACTTGTATAAAACTCATTAATAAAAGGTTGGTTTAAAATATAAAAGGGAAAGAAAAACAGTTGCCTATAGAGATTAATATATTTAATTTTCACTTTATTATTTAATTTATTTTTATTTTATTTAATGGAAATCAACCTATTGTAACTGACAAACAAATACTGGATATATATATATATATAAATATATATATATATTAGTATATACTATATAGTAATTACTAGTAATATTATGCTGATATATACGTAATAAGTATATATCAGATAACTAATTCGTGTATATAGCTATAAATATATTAATATAATATATAGAGTATATAGTTATATATATTAAACATAATGTTTTATTTCTAAGCATTCCTCAGAGAAACATGGTCGTAAACATTTCCCATAAAAAGGCACCTATTCATGATAAGGATTTTATGATCATACTTTTATGGCCTGGGAACTAGTCTAGTTACTATAGGCTAAGGTAGGGTGGGTATCATCGACCAGTTAGTTATGTATTAGTGGTTTTCTTTAACAGTGTGAAGATGTGTTTTGGGCCATTTTGAATGTTAAAAAAAAGTAGACTAAACTTTTGATTAATAGTTTTTAAATTTTAATTTGACCTCTCTAGGAGGAGATGTAGATTGTCTAGCCGTTAGTACTAAAAAGAAGATTCATTAATAAATATAACATGCTTTATCTAATAGACATGTATATTGCTATCATATTTTTTTAGGGCCAAACTTGATAATTTTATTCTACTATTGCTGACAAATTGATGCTGTAATTTTAAAAAAAATTCAATATTTTGGTATTTGTATTTCCAAAATTTTAAAATTGTCATATTTTGTATATAACAACCAGACGTTAATATAACAGGAAAAACTCAAATTTTAACGAAAAAATCAGATTTGAATCTTTAATGAGGTAACCGACTACTATTTTTCATATATATATGAGCATATATTTATATATATATATATATAAAAAATTTATATATAAAAAATTTTTAATAAGTTTAATTTATGTAATATATTTGTAATAGTAATTTTTGAGTTATAATATTTTACGTATAGATGGTACAGACTGAGAAATGGACCATAGTGTATGTAATACAGTATATAGTATTATATATATAATCATTCAATATATATAAACAAATTATATATTTATAAAAATATATATATATATATATATTATATTATATATATACTATAATATATAGCTATAGGTTAATATATATATAATATTATATATATATACTTATAAACTAATATATATATATAAAATATATATATATATAGTAATATAATAGTAATAATTAGAAAATCATTATAGTACTAGTATTATATATATACCTATACATATACTAGTTATAATATATATATATATATATTATTATATATAGATATATATATATACTAAATTATATATATTATAATATATAAGTAATAGGTATAATGTCATATATATATAACTATATTAACTATATATATATATACTATATATATATTAAATACTATTATACTATATATTCGTAAATAGTATTATATATATATACCCCCCTGATATAAATATATAATAGTTATTTATACGAGATATATACTATATAGTATATACTATAACGTATATATATATATAAATATATATATATACTAATATATAATTATATATAGTATATAATAGTATATCTAATTAATCGTAATTAATATATAGTATTTAATTTCAGATTAAGTATCTAATAGTATTATAATAATTATATATAGGTAGTAGTATTACTATACTATAATATAACGTATATAGATACTAATAATATAGTAGACAGTAGGAGTTAATAAAATGTAAGATTTTGATATGGTAACACTCTTGAGGTAACGAATTTTGAAAGGTCGGTTTGAGTCAAGTGTGCGGAGATTAGTTTAGAGGTCGAAGGTATTCTATCTCTCTCTCTCTGGACGTAGTTTATATACTGCTCTTCTGGTCTCTCTCTCCATTCTCTTCTCTCTCTTCTCTATATTATAAATAGTTATATATAAATATATATATATTAGTATATATATATAAATATATATATAGAATATATAATATATTAGTATATATATATCTTTATAGTATGATATTTATGTCATAGCTTAGGTAAGGTTACTTATGTTAGGTAGGTTTCAGGTTAGGTCAGGTAGGTTTACGGTACGTAAGTTAACATAACCTAAACTAACGCTAACTAACCTAACCTAAACACCCCTATCCAGGGATTATACCTATACTTAACTTATATTCTATATTCACCTAAAACCTCACAAATGAAGTAAGTTTCTGCAAGGATGACCCAGCCTTCAAATTAATCATATATAAAATTAATATATATAATACTTATATAATTATTAATATATTATAATATATATTATTAATCTACTATATATGAGCATAAAGGGTTATTACATATATATACATATTATATATATATATATATATTATATAGTAATTAGTATTATATAATATATTATATATATATATATTATACTTAATATATATATATTATAGTATTATATATAGCTATATATATATATATATATTATATAACTATATAATATATATATTATAACTATAGATTTATCTATAATTATCATATATTATATCTTTATTATTCTCTTTCTTTATATTACCTCTAACCTTTTTATTTCCATCATGAATTACGGAGTATAAGGAGCGGTATACATACATAGAATTCAGGTAAAAGAAAGCAGTAGGGAGAGATAAATATGACAAAGTGTGAAAAAATATGAGACCAGCCTTACCGTATTACTATAGTAGCTCTGTAACCATTTATATATCAGTGAGAATCACTCGTATAGGCATGAAAATCACCTTAGAAGCTTTCTATGGGGACTTGAGAGCGATGTAGGCTTCATCATATGGTTAAATATATCGTTACAATATGTATAGGTGATTCTATTACACCTTGGTAATCCAGTAGTTGTGACGGCACACATACACGCTACTACACATACTCAATAACATAATACTCGTATATATATATACGCCATTCTCTATTACTTATCTAATTAGTAAATATCCTAATATATTCTCAGCCTCTGCCTAAAATCATATAGTATATTATACTAAACTATTTATCTTACTATCACTTCAGAACATTATCGTATACACTAGTGAGAGAACTCAATCCCCACTTTTACTTCTTCGGTTATACTCTATATACCAGCTCGGTATCGGTATATATATTCCCTTATACACATATCACATATATACATATATCATCTAGCGCATTAAACCAACTCACACGACTCCAATCAAAAGATTATACATGAAGAATTCAGCCTAGATAACTCAATACCTCAATACTTATTCATTTTATTCGTCTAGTCATTCTATTACCTGATCGTATGAGACACGAGAAGAGAAGCAGTGAAAGAGAGACAATACTTTGAGAATCGATACATTTCATCGCAAACTTGACTCACACCTTGAATCCGTTCTACTAATTATTCTTTTCTCTGCGTAGCCTTTACAGCATGCCTGTTATCAATTGATATCCATCAAACATCGCACAATCACAAATAGATTTTAGAATATTATACTATTACTTAATATATACCATATAGACCATAAATAACTCTAATTAGTACTATAAGTTAACAATATTAACCTAAAGGTAACTGAAAACATACCCTCGAATATATAGCGTATTAGTAATAGCACTTAAGCGCACTCAAGACTTAGATCCTTACATTTATACTTTATATCACATATGGTTAAACTAGATCCGTTTAGGTACTTGAATTTAATCCTTTCATGATGATTGATTTTCTCGCGATAATCGCTAAGTCTCCTAGTATCAAGTTCGCTTACTCCATAATATTTCAACTATAACTATAGTAGTTATATACACAAACCTCAGGCAAGACCTATACGTGGCATGTATATATGTAGTATTAATATTTATATATATAATCCGACGTAATTATCTCATCCGATAATTCTTTTACCACGTAATGTAGGGTCATATAAAACTACTTATATCATATTAAAAGTTTGCCATTGTATATCATCATATATATATATATAGCTATATATATTATTAAAAGCATTATTATATATATATCTTTCATCATAACTGGGAGGATGTCCCTTACACGTACGGTAACATACCATAACCTTACTCGTATCTACTTATATATACTTTATAACCTACTGAGCTATATTTCAATAAAACTATATATATACTTATCTCATATTATTAACTAATTATAAACATATGTAGGTATTATTAGTACTACATAATATTATATATCGTCTATATCATATAATTACCTCATTCAAACTCTCTAGTTTACTAAGTATCCTAAGCGCACATACTCGGATAATCAAAATCAATGTCAGCATTAATAGATAATTATATATATATATGATATATATACATTATATATACTTTATATCTTTATTATTATATACCACTAAGATTTGTTCAAACAACTTAAGAGTGAAGTTTGCTTTGGCTAAAGGTACTTTTTAAAAAAGTCTCTATATAATATTAGATACTTATTATATTTAAGTTTATAATAATATTTTTTATTAATTAGCTATACTTATGAAATAAAATGTTATTGAAAAATAAATGAAAAATAAAAAATTTGAATTTAAATTTTGAATGTAAATTTTACTTTAGTAGAAAAAAAATTCTTTTTTTAATAATAACACATCATACTTTTTACACTTTACTATCTCGAACTTCTCTAACCTCAACTCACATAATCTATACGGGATATTTTACATGCTATCAGGACAGGTGGGGTAAAGATATGATAGAGATTGGAAACCCGGCTCGCGTCTAATTAGCGCGCTGTGACGCCCAGCCGGTGTGCTTCGTCAATGGTTTTACTAGCGGCAACGTTCCGCACCCAGATTGGAGGTAGAATAGGCTGAGCGCTAACTAGTGTCTACCACATCCCTGTAACTTCCAGCCTGCTGTCGCATTTACCCTACTGGTGTTCATCTAACTTTCTATATTAAAATTTTACTTTCCTAAAATATAAAAGAATCGAATATTCACTTTATTATTTACAACAGATAGGTATATATATAGTATATATAGTAGTATATATATATTATATATTATAGTATAAGTATTAATTATTATATTTGATTACATACCTACTCTATTAGTTTATAGTATATTATATATATATATACTAATTATAGTATATATCAAACTTATACTAGATTAATATAAGTTATACATATATATATATATATATATAACTATTCTTTACTACAGACATATGTATGTATGAGTTTATATATATAATATATATAGTAGAGTAATATAATAAGTAAGTATTATATTTATATATACTATTAGTAGTATAATATATATATAGATAAACATAAATATAAAGTATATTATATTCATATTATATATTATATATAGCTTCTACAGAAATTAAATCAAACACATATATGTGTGCGCAGCCAAATTTTCTAAATGTTCGTTAAACCGTTATTTTGGAAACATCGATTGCATGTATTGCCGAACACCCATTTCTGGTGAATTCAACGGCATGGCAACTCTTTTTAAAGAATCTCCATACATTTAATAAGACCAATAAATCGATTACCTTTTTTCACAATATATCAGATCAGGTATCTCATCCGGATTACGCCCACACAAATGAACTTACATATAGTATACAGAGTATTATCCTAGTCATATATCCATTATACTAACTTGAATTAAAATATATATATTATAGATAGGTACTTATATCATATATATATTACAACTATATATATATATATACGTATATTCTCACCAAAACTTACATCATTATTATTCAGATTATATCATATACCGGTAGTATGTGAGTGTATGTGCGCTGTGTAGTTGTGTTCTTTTGACTTAATTTAAACCACTAGTTACAACGGTTATTTTTAAATACAGGGTGGCGGATATGTTATATAGAGATCAGCCATACAAACTAAGTTATAAGAATGTGCTAACGTTTCGTCCAAGCACTCACATGTTTGAGCACTACTCTCAGAGTAGAAGAAGAATATAGACTGATTTAAATTTTTCTTAGCTCCATTGTCTGAGGGGTATCTAATGTGGAAGGAGGATAGGCACAGTCAACGTCTACTAAAACGTTTCTATTTTCGTTTATTCCAAATTGACGGGCTCTGTAAAAGTTACTAATTAAATTTTTTTAATATGTTTTCATATAATATAACAATCTCACTATAATGATAATACAGTGAAGATTATTTTATCGAGTCTCCGAGATTTGCCGTGTTTTGTAGTTAGCGACTGCCTTTAAAACACAACAAAAATCTCCTAGTATATACACCATATATAATAGTTATATATATAATATAAATTACTAAGTATTCATACTTATATAAACTATGTATATTATATATATATATACTAGTATAGGGTGGACCCAATCACTATGTATACTATATATATATATATTATCATACACATATATATATATTTATTATACCATATTCATGATACTACTAATTATTGTATAATCACCGTTTCACATTATTATCTTCAAGCTTTGTTTCTGAAGTCAAATGCGACGAGGAGGCACATAATTCAATATATTTTGTATAAGTACCTATATATAAAATACTGATTAGTTATTACGGTAAGATTTTACTTACCATATTATACATAAATGGTCTCGGCTCACTACTTTAGTAATATGTATATATATTAATAGTCTATCTTATTATCTATATATAAAATACTATGATTATTATTTTCCTCATACTAGAGTACATTTCCATTATTTGATAATCATCCCAATACGATATTACATACAATTTTCGCCCGAAATTAAAATTCGGCCGTTTACGGACGAGTCACGATAATTATACTTACGTGACAGCATTAGCATATTATCCTAGGCTATAACTATAGGCTAGATCTGTGTATGTAGTGGGAAGTCAATACCATCACCTCAACTACGGATGATACGTATATAAAGTGACGCTCAGTACATCATTGATCGTCGCGTCTCATCTACAGGACACGACGCAAGGACAGAGCGAGTGTGGGCATTCTTAGACGTTTCCCCAACACAGTTAGGAATGATAATAGAGAAGATAATAAAAATCCCATGTCGAGAATTTTATCCCATATTAGGGCAGAACGCTGGGTGTCACTCATGCATTGGTCAATTGTAACTTCAGTGAGCCGAATTGTGTTAGGTCATGGAGAGATAGGGTAAGCAGAGGATGTTAGAGTACGCAAAAGGCTTAAACTTGGTGAGTAGACATACAGTCTTACGAATATCTGAGGAATTCAGCCTTTGCATTGGCGGAAGTCCAGAAGTATGCAGACACAGGTAATATGAATGTAGTAATATATTTTGAGAGGGAACAGCTGAGATCGACTGGAACACAAATGGAGTCGCACCCCTATGATTGAAGATTCTCTAATTGCTTTATATACTATAATTCCCCTAGCTGTCATACTTGGGAAAGTTTATTGACCTCCTTCTGAAGCGAAAATAGAAATCCCATTTAATTCTTAGAATGAAGATGGAAATGGAGCGCTTGAATTATTTATTGAAGTTCCTGAAAGAAGCATTTTTTGCACAAACACAAGTAAGGCAGGACGCTCACCTCATTGTATCAGTCCAAATCCTCAATCATGATCTACGGTCTAGAAACTAGTAGTATTGATGGCAAATAAATGCATGTATGGAGTTGTTCGTTAGGTTTTAAAATCATGTTAGAGTAGTTAAAGTGCTTTTGGGACCTCTAAAAATTATGTTAGAACAATTCTTAAAGAATTGCTTTTTATTACTTTCAGTCTGCGATTTGATCAAGCGGAGTCTGAGCACTTATAGTGCTGGCTCATTTATTTAAATTTTGTAAGGTAAGATGATCAACTCACTATATTATGAGTGTGGCTTAGTTGAATGGTTTTCTTTGAAACCGTGTTGCAATAGAATTGGGACTGCAATATCTATTAGAAGGCTTTAACGTTTTTTTATTTTACCATAACGGTAACATAAATTTCAACTGGGAAATAAAGAGCCGAGTAGCAAAAAAGCTACATATAAACAGAATGGATGCCAAGTGTCTTAACTTTTTAAAATATAATAATAATTACTTACTATTCCGACAACAGTTTCCATTAAGAGATTCCGCAATATATAATGGAATAAACAAGGACTGTGGCAGCTATTATGTAAATTTTCCTCTAATGCCACAATTATTTACGCTGGAAAAATATATGAAGAATCCCGAATCAGGATCCAGATGGCTGGGGTCTTGAATTAATATATTTGTCACCTTGTAGAAAGTTTTAGTGCGTCCGGAATTTCTTAAGAGAGGAAAAAAACAGAAGACGCCAAAATCATATGTTATATGTGGACCCAAATTTCATTACTCACCGTACGAGACGAAGGCACTCAACAATAATACTGAATATAGAGATAGTAAAATAAAGTATATAATTAATATTATTATATATTATATAATATATTGATAATAAGTATAACTATATAATATATATATATATTATATTACTAGTATATTATAAGTATAATATATAGTATATAGATATATATAATTATATAATTATATATATATATAATATTAATATTTATTATTAATATACTGATATTAATATTATATATATAAGATATAATATACTACTATAGAGTATATATATCTAATATATATATTATATTTATTATTAATAATAATTAAACATTAATATTATAGTATTAAGGCGAATGGTGACCGAATAATTTATAATCAGTGTAGATATACGTTATTATATATATCAGTATTTCGGCTCAAATAATAGCCGAATTATAATTCTAGGTATTATATTTAGGTACTAATTTTGCGAAACTTATTCTGTACGCGCGAAGTATTATTGAGTACTTTATAATAAACAATTAACTATATAGCACGTCAAATATATGAGAAGAGTTATTATTTCAATCTCATAATATAAAAATATTAGTACTAAAATATTTTATTAGTACCGATATATGGCGAAATCTATAGTCACATTATTAGTTAGATCCTATATATAAGGATTGAGTATTACCTTACTGTAAGTAGTATATCTGTTGACATTTTTTATCAATATGAATTCTATATATAAAAATAATATGATAAAATTATCATTGTTAGTGATATATACGAGATAATGGAATCACCTATAAATATAATAATGTGAGTACTGGTAATTATATAAATATAGGGAGTAGTGGATACTTGTTACTAATTTAATATTTTTCATGTTATTTATACGTTTTAGTATGTGCCGACAATTCGTCGTAGACATAATGTTATAAGCATTCACTACTGAGTTACAATATTATAATTTATGATAAACTGTTAGTTTTTAATGTATATTATCTTATTTATACTTATATATTGGAGTCACAATATCTCATCATTTTCACTTATTGACTGTCATTGTCTAACCCATGCTCAAACCGGATGTCTATTTATAATAATTATTTATTATAAGAGATACTCAATTTTATCCCGATGCGATCGCTATAAGTAATATTAATATTCAAGAATCGATTTTCAAAAAAGAATGTACTTTAATAATAGAGTAATTATGATAAAATAAAGTTTACCACTATCCTTATAAGTGGACAGAACTCCTGAAATGATATTAATCATTGCTAAAGGAAAAATGTATAACAACATTGAAATATTTTTTAAAAGGCTTGAAAAAATAAAATCTTATCCTTAAAAACTCTCGGACATATATCAACTGGCCAGGTAAGGCAGAGTATGTGAAAATCACACGAATGGATAACCAGCATTTAAAAGTTTCGTCAGTAGGATTTTGTATATTCGGCGACAGTAATTTAGAAGGCTTTTCACGTGTGAGGCAAGCACAGTATAGAGTCTATCTCTATTCTCACAAATATATAGTAGCAATTAATTACAGTAGCTCTTTAACTGTATTTGGATGTTGAAAAGCTCTGACATGAGCATTACACATTGACACGATAGAACATACAGCAGAGTATATTATTGTCACTCTGAAATTTCTTTGGTGTAGCTACTTGCAATCTACTATGTATCGTACAGACGATTGTGCGAAAAATATGTGACTTTTGCACAGAATCGAAACAGAATGACGGTCAGAAATTAAGGCGTTGGGTTGACGATGAAAGTAGACTGTGCAATGTCGCAATTTTATCATAGACTCTCTCCGATCTAAAGTCACCAATGTCTGACTTCATGATGTACGGGAAAAATCTTCTATTTGAAGGGCTTGAGTACTTTCTTCGTATATATATCACTTCTAATAATGGTGATTACAGTTTTAAAGAAATTGTGCAGAGCATCTTCTCTATTATCATACAATGAGGGCCACACATGAGACAGAAAAGAACGTGAGGAGCTGGTGAAATAATATGAGATAAACTCAGTTCAAGGAGTAAAACGATAAGTTGATTTATTTAGTACAGAAATGTTAAAAACTATCTACCGATCATTTAAAATTTTTAATATATTGGAAACCAAAAAATATATGGTATAAGATTTATAATGACCTACTATAGAATATATGTGATTGATAGGGATCGGTATCTACTCGGATCAATGATTGGTGGAGTAATTTATTTGCGAAACTTTGTATTATATAATTGTTACATTTTATGAATTTGAAAAAACTAGCAATAAAAGTGAAAGAATAAGTTTCAGCTCCACCGTCATCAGTCGAGAAGTGAAAGATAGTCATATTAGGTAATCGAGGGACACCATTATGAAGCCAACAGCATTAGATACGGTCATTATAACACTTCTTCTGACCTAAGAAGATGACTACTGCGAATGCTATCAATTGTTTTGACTTTTCTCTGATAGTTGCACGAATGATTTAAGTTTAACCTAATATGATGACTGAGATTTATGTTTCTCTACAGAACAAAGCATCGCTAACTATAAAAATTTACTATTTAATTAACTTAACTTGCACTTTTAATAATAAAGTAGATGGTCGCGTATATATTACCTTAAATTTTTTAGTGGTCGTAGAAATTTAGGGGAGGAGCTGCTATGGCGCCGCTTGGACCTCTTTGAGCATACGTCCAGCTAGTAAATTTATTAAACACTGGTAATCAATGAATTCTTGGGACGTGTAGTAGTTATCGACATATTGAGATTATTGATTATATATTGTGCTATTAGATTCCAAATGTAATTCCTAGTATTATTATTATTAGAATTAATATCACCTCTAGCTATTTATTGTGAGATATTTGTTGTGTATAACACAGATTTGTATAATATTAATGATATTTTTTATACCATTTTCAAGTGGATACTATGGCAAGCTTCTGGAATTATAATTATATATATATATATCATAAATATATAGTATTATATATTATATATATATAATATATATATATATATATATATATAATCATATTATATATTTAATATACTATATATATAATATATAATATATATGTATATATATATATCATTTATAATAATTATAATATTATTAATAAATATATATATATATATAAGTATATATATATAATATATATATAATAATATATATATATTATATATTTAGAATATTAAGATAAGTGAGATAAGGCAATATCAAAATGAGAAAATATATTGCGTGATCCTTTATTTAAGTGATAGATATATTGTTTAACATATATATGACATAATTATTAGATACAGAGTATATCCAAGGTATAATGTAAATAATATATGATAGGATATTGGGTTAGTAATATTATGTAAACATATCTTAGAGATGTGAATGACTTTCATAACTTATTTCCTTCCACGTACAGGTGTTCATAAACTGGAAAAGCGGAACCTATACCCTAATAATAATCTTGTGAACATCCTCATCATGATTTCGGCTATCCATACTAGAACTATTAGTTATCTACTCAGATAAGCTTCCCATCGCTAAATTAGTTATATATAGTTATTGTGTTACATGAAGCTTATAGATCTATGATGGTAAAGCTTTCACCTAGTGCTCACATTAGTATAACACAACATCTACCTATATGATTTAGCCGAAATATTTTCCTTAGGTGAGATTAAAAGTGTTATATAATATATATATACTTTATATATATACTATATAGTATACGCATAATCATTTATATATATTCATTATCTATACTATTCAATCCATGAGAATAAAAACTGTCTAGCAGTTCCTGTAAAAATACAATAATTAGTTAGTGGATTCATCTGGCATATCTTTGCACTGTTTATCACCCATAAAACTATTCTTGTAGGCTATCATTAATCTGATAATGTAGCATTCCAACGACATCTTAACCTCTATAATCTAACATTA
Organism: Trachelipus rathkii; assembly: GCA_015478945.1. NCBI lineage: Eukaryota > Metazoa > Arthropoda > Malacostraca > Isopoda > Trachelipodidae > Trachelipus > Trachelipus rathkii. Next base: position 20,985 of record JABUQX010111057.1, read on the forward strand.
TGTATATGAGTTTTAGAAGTAAAAGGCAGCATCAGAGGATGTGTCTGACATTTATTATATGGGAGAACCTCCCAATTATCTACCAGCTTTTATATTTTATCTCTACTAACTACAGAACTAAGGATATAATACAGGTATGAAACCATATATAAATTAGCGGATAGCATATATCATATACTATACATATAGGTCAGGGCCTCTCATCAACCCTACTATATATAAATTAGTTTCACTAAATAATCACTCACTACAGTTTTTAATGTGTATATAATTAGTAGGTAAGTAATTAATAATGATGTTCTTTACTTCTGTTTACATAATATTGGTATTATATATACGTTACAGTATGTTCATGTTCACTTAGGTCACGTGCATGAGGATTTTCCCTCGGGCCATTCTCTTTTGTTACCGTAGTGTCCTATGCCGCCGGCCTGTCCCTAATATAAGACAGAACAGGGAATATTGTGGATTATAGAGATAAATCACTGCTTGCTGATAGAATACAAAAATATTACCTATTTTGAGGTACGACTCAGCATATACTATCCTATAGTATACCTTGATATTATGTAAGCCTCTCCTAAACTTGAGTTATTATAGTATTTTTTGCAGATACTCTCTCTCAATCATACCTAGAGATAATTATATCGTATAATACTACTGAAGTCTGAATATATAGTATGACCCGAATGACATCCTGTTGCCAGTATTGTGTAAAATAAATAACTTATAAACTGTCACTCTATCATTGGAAGTATGGTACAATAACATAGCCACTCAACGTATAAGGATCTGAATGTAGTAATGTGGTGTATCGGTAGAGTAATTGACACACACACGTTTGACACAGGTTTGATAACGCAGTTTCGATCACTAATACAGATCCTAGGAAGAGGCTCCGCAGCTTATATGTCACTTTATCTGTTTACGAATATAAAGATTACTACTTGTGGCCATGTGATCTATATGTATTATATAGTAGTAATTTTCATGCAATCATCAAAGCCAACTAGCTTAGAGTACAACTACTTTCGTACAAATAATACTCCATAGTACAAATCGTATCAGTATATATTACCCTGGTGATACATATTGAAAGAGATACCATTTACTACGACTTATAGTATTTCTAGATGGCATTAGATATACAACTATCTCTTAATAGGCGGTCACTGTAGCATCCATATTAACATGGTTAAAACGTACTAAAGTTACCGATCATTAATTACTATCTCCAGAAATTATTGAGAACTAGCAGCTAACATTGCTGCACTGAGGACTATATTGGACGAGAAAGGTAAGCGTTATATACGCCTACGTTAGTGCGGCAACTATTCGAATCTTGAGATTATAGTTGCGCTTAAGGTGAAATTATAATGCAAGTAAATAGGTGATCCTATGATTGCATTACGAAAACGGGTTATAGTTAGAAGTACAGTCAAGAATCGCAAAATCATATATGGGAATCTAAACACTATATCTCACGTAAATTAACTAATAATACTATACTGCTAATACACATATAGTCTCATTCTACTATACAGAAATTAATTTCACTCATTATGTTTGTATAGACTACAGTATATATATGATAAGTTTCTTATTATTTTTTACTAATATTGTAGAATTGACCGAATTCTTGAAATGAAACTATTGGTATAGTACGAGTATACGTAATTAACGAAACATATGAATTATTTACGGACCGAATCTTGTATACTATTCTGGTAACGGAATGATTTTATATTAAGCCGATATTACGGTATATACGGCTTTTTCACTATAATTCGTGAGCAGCCATCTACTATAATATATTAATATATTATTTATAAATATATCTATTTATATTATATATATAATAGTGATAGTAGTATATAGCCTATAATATAACTCCTTTGTGATAAGCCATTAAATATCATATTTACGATGTATATTAAGGTTAGAGTATATTAATATTTATACTTATTTAATATATAATTATATATTAGTATATATATTAATATTAATATATTATATTTATTTATATATATATATATCACTTTATATATTATGCACATCGTAAAGAGATATTAATATAATTATAAAGTATATAAGTAGTAGTATTAATATTATAGTATAATATTATAATATAGTAGTATATATTATAATATGATATATAATAATATAAATATATTATCTATATACTTATAAGATATAAATAAGCTAAAAATGAATGAATTATAAAATATATAAATATTTATATATATATATAATATATTATATATAATATGACTTAAAGCGTATCTATATTCTAATATTATAATTATACAGAGTATGTGTATTAATACCAATTGATAAGTATTTATCAAATTCTCTATGTGTTTTCATATACTGTTCTTCTATATAATACAATATATTACCGTTGGAATAATTTTTTCAAAGTGATAAAGGTAAATATCAATCATTTTATATTTGTTCTACAAATTATCAAGGTGAGAAATATGAAAAATATGAAACCTACTCTAAGATGCTATCGAACCTACTCTAAACATTATATCCCAGGTAAACAATTTTCTTGGCTAAGCTTTCATACAATTAAATGACCTTAATAATAGTGAACATTTATTATACTCACAAAGTGAGATTTTAGTATCTTGGCATTGAGAAAATTTTAATAAAAGCCAATGATATCTTTTATGAGTACCAAAAAAGTATATGTAAAACCACTAATCTACTATAGTAAATTTCGGCGTAATATATATGAAAGTCATATTGACTAAACATAATTAATCGTAATTTACTTTAGGCAGGTCCCTCGCTTTTAGTGCTAATTCATTTATATGCTCGAGATCTCCAGAATAATTTTTATTTCGTTTTTACTTAATTATTATAATAAAATATTAACAAAAAAGAAGTTACTCATAAATATAAAATAACTAACAGTTATGCTACATAATTTTTACACTTACTCTAAAAAAAATAATTAAATAATATTGTTCGCTTTCTCTAAAAACATATAACAAGAATTACTTCATTCTAATTAATATACTAAATTATATAATAAGATAAGTACAGTTAATCTTAGAAGAAAAATAGTTTATGACGTTCTAAGAAAGCTATTTTCTTATCTTAGATATTATTTGAAAGCGATTATTATTCTAAAATATTTGAGAGTCATATGTATGTATTTATGCACTGTTATATACAGGCTGACGGTACGGACATTGCTCGAATATCGAAAGATTGACTTTTATCCTCCGACATCTGCGATATTTTTATGTACAATAACATATTATTAGAAACCTTATTTTCTGTATTCTACTTTTAATGCAATATAGGAGTTATGTCTAATTGATCTTATAAAGGCTTTTCACTAGCCCGAATGGTTGCGTTGAGACGAACAGTGCTCTATGAGGATGGCAATCGTGGAGTTGCATTTGATTAATAAATAACTACTTCATACTAATTTCATTCGCTGGACCATTTCTTTAAATATTATTATTTTTACATTTCAATCAGACAAATAATCTTCTACTCTCTTCCACCATCACGAACCCCCTACAAGGATTCTTTTTTCTTTTATTTATACATGTAGGATAACCACATCCTCGCTCTTGTCTCTCGATGTGAGAAATGCTCAACAAGTTTTTCTCTCATCTACGAGCATTAACTACTGACAGAATTGTAAGAATGATGAGAACCCACTCCCTCATCCTTCTAAGTTTATGCTATTTGGAACGTAAAACAGTTAATGTTTTCCATGACTTCATAAGTATAACAATTATAGACCTTTCTGTAGTTCTACACAAGGAAGGATACCACATAATTCCAATCCTTTACATTTTTCGATAATCACTCTACACAAGAATCAACAGCCTAACCACGAGGCACAATGAGGATATAAGAATTCAAATAGAATCTCTTTGATTATCATCTATTCACCTCAACCCTGGGCGCTACACACGCCCACGAACGAGCATCACATACACACAACTATAATATTAGAATTAATCAATGAATACTATTATTATACTCAATATATATATCACAACCAGTTTGAATAGTCTTGTCAGAATTATTAAAGATAAGGTCATAATTGCTACTAATATATTTAGTATTATTATTATGAACGAATAATATATATTAATAAAATTAAATATATATTATATACATAAATCATATTAAATTTGCTCATTATGATAGAGAATATATATTTATAGTAGTGATGAGAAGAAATTACTTATGCTAGAAGGGTATGAGCGGGGAGGAGGAGCTAGTAAGTATTGCGTGATAATAGTATCGATGTATTATAATATAAAGAATAGCATTATATATATATATAACATAATCTAAAGTTCTTATACATTAAATTATAAGATAAAATTAGCTGAAATTTACACCTTCACGGGAAGATATAGTATATACTAGTAAGTGACTAGAGTATATAATGAGTACGGTATTTACCTTAAATTGTAGTAATCTACTTTAGTATCTATTATATAGAGCTAGTTAAATGTAATCAGGTTCCATAATAGTTATTAATTATATTCTGCTTGATAAATGAATTTATATAGTATTATATTTATCTTAACTTATATCGTAATAAATTATTATATTCATTATTAACTTCATCATTAAAAACTAAACAAAACACTAAACTAAATTATCAAATAAATAATTAAACTCTCGTTATTTCAATTTAAAGAAAGAATTTTTACTAAATATTGCTTAAGGCTAGTAGTGGAGAAAAAAAAAAGGGATAGAGAGGAGACTATTTACTAGTAGTAATAAGGGGTGAAAAAGTAGATCAATGACGCAAGAAGGGAAATCGGGACGTCTTGGAAGCATATATTATATTATATCATATATTATAATGATAATAACTAATCATTATAATGTATAGATAGATTCCTTGCTACAAACTTAGTATGAGTAACTATTAGTATATATATTGTAGTATATAGTTAATATATAATACGTATTATCATGATCAGGAGCTTAATATACTGGCTTTAGGTACAAATAAAAAATAAATATTTTTGCATTATATAATAACAGATTATATACTATATTAAATATTATATAGTTATTCCTACATTTACATAACATACTTTTGATATTTCAAAACTTTTTTCGTATTACTTCCTACGTTAACTTATTTATTAAATAATCTTTTCTCAGTTCGATTTAGTAATTTATGTGTGGGCATTTATCATTTTCAACCGATCTGTCAAGTAGAAAAATATATTACGCAGTTAACAATCTTTCACAGATGGACTACTGTATATTATTATTCATGATTGATACCCTCATTTAGTTGGAAAATCGTATATAAATAAAATATAATAAGATAGATATATTATATATGTATATGACACTATAAATTACTAATTTGGCCTACTTTTGTAGATATTATATACACTGTTTGAAGATCATCCATGGTAAATATAATAGGAATATATATGGCTTATGAATGAATAGAATAATAAAGTATGTATGAGACTCGTATACAGGTATTTAATTCATATATTAATCAAATAAATGATATAAATATTTATCTCACACTACACTACTACACCAGTTGATCAATTAGAGTATATATATGATTAATTGAATAAGTCTGAGTAGTTACAATATTAATGCAGTAGAGTATCAAATCAGTAACTCCTAATAGCCCTACTGTGAGATTATTCTCGATAAAAGAGTATATTTATATCTCTACAGCGTTGCTGTTACGAGTAATATAGACGCAGAAGTAAGTAAATATAGTAAGAGTGGTTATGATAACACTCAGTAGTTGAAGATCTATTACAACTCAATTCAGGGTATATATGATATAGTGATAAAGTTTATTTTTGGTGACAATTTTTATATAAAGAGACTTACATCAAGTAAGATAGGTTGATATTATATAAGAGTTTATAGCTCTCAATACATACTCTAAGCATTATTTAGTAAGAAGGAGCAGACAAATAACAAAAATTATGAGAAGTTATATACTTGCTTTCATCATATTATATAATATATAGATATATTATGTAGTAATCTATACTTATATATATATTATTATTATAGGTTATATATATATATATTATAGTATATATTATATATAATTAGGGGTAAATGTAATGAACTATGGTGAAAGTAAGTAAATATATTTACTAATCTTGTTGGAAGTTATGTACCACGTGAATGAGAAATTTTTGAGGTGAAATATTCATAGACAGCATAAACTTACTCATTATTTTCAATAACAGAACAGCACATCTTGTTGTGATAGTTACGGAGCTAACTTTACGGTAGAACGAGCTTATAGAAGGCGTCCTCACTGATCAGAATAGAACTTGTAATACAATTATAAATATAATATTGCGATAAGGGGTAAAAATGAAATAGATTAATATGAACAAGTACTCCATAATGTGAGACTAAACAATAATGTTCATACTATGTTGAGATATATAGTATTACTACTGGAATTTAGTACAATTTATAAGATACTGATGGTTACGCTTAGGTGTTAGTCTATGCTATTATAATCATGACTTGAATTTGACATGTTGCAATTGTTAGGAATAGGCCTCATTAATGTTAAGAATAATTGAACAACAGCGTAATATATCCAGATTCGCTTTACTTGATGCATTTTGACTCATGTCTGGACGATGAGAGACAGGCTATTGTAATAATAACTGAGGCTATTCATAGTTTTTGACTAACTTGGCAATTTCAAATATAATTTATAATTATCTAATTTATGATAATACAAATTTTTTCAATATCTCAGAGAAGATATGAGAGTTAAACTGATACAGTATTTATTTTTCTGCGCAAGCAAGAAATCGAGAGAAATACTATAAATAATATATTTAATTGAGATATATTGATCCCATAGTATAATCTTTCTTATAATATAATCTTTAAATAAACTATTACAATTGTCTTTAAGATTACTTATAATCTGTTTCACAGTATATATTTCCTCCTACGATAATCTCTTTCCTAGAATACTGATAATAATCATAATCATTCTCCTGATTCCGTTTTTCTTTCAAAAGTTTTCACCATCATTTCAGCTCTATGAAAGCAATCCCTTCTCAGATCTCTCCCTCGGATCAACTAGCCAAAATCAAGAACTTTTTAAATCTTCCTTCTTTCTTTATTAGATACTTCTTACCTAAAATTGACAACCTTCCCTGCGATTTCATCCGAGACGCTCTCCTCAAGATTCTGTCAAGTGCGATGTCTTTTTAGAGAATTTTGAAGCAATGTTGCTGTTTATTAATTCTTTAGGGGTTAAGCAAAATGATGCATGATATAAATTCGGGATTTTAATTTTCCCAGTGCATTCTACTTAATTGTTATACTCCTGATCTTTTCTCTCCTATGAGAGTTTTTGATATAGGTAGATCATGATTGACTTCTGTAAAATTTTAAAGACCTAGTCTAACAAAAGGGTAAAATTCAACCACTGATAGTTCACTACATATACAACACACTAACATCACGCGACACATACTACACTATTTCATTTACTCATGCGCGCACTATACACGCACACACACCACACACAAATATATATATATATATATACGTATATAATAAGTTAATATAATAATATATATTAATATAATTTATATATATAATATATATAATTAAATATATATAGATAATTTATATAGGCCTACACAATCTAAACAATTTTCTTAATTTCGTATAGTATTATTTTATATTATAGTATTAATGTATTTAAATAATTATATATATATATATATATATATAAAATATACTATATATTATTATAATCGATAAATGAATAGTATATATATTATAATGATAAATCAGAAAATTAAATAGGTATAAGATAGGATAGTAATGTTAGAATAAAAAAAGGTGGATAGTACCTTATTAATGGAGAAAGTATTCGTCGCAGTCAGAACAGTCCACCTAGGTAACCATGGGGACCTATACGTATAAGTAGACAGTAACTATCACTATTATATCATATTAATCAATATAGTGATAGATAACCTTGGACCAATGTGGGCTGCAACAACTCTCACAAACCTAACTGTAGCCATATATATACACTCTATATAGGTATATGACACACTTATTGTTTTATTTTCTAAGAACAAAATATTTTATCTTATACATGGGTAATTCTTACTGATTATTATATATATAGCGTGAACAATCCACTATTATTCATTCCGTAATATCTCCCAAGCATACATTCAGAATCCCCAGCTAACCTCTCACACACTTAGTATGAAATAAACTAGTAATAGTATTCCCTCTATAAACTACAACCTGACACTCACTATTATCCTTTCCACAGTCAAAACATTATAATAATATTAATACGGTTATGTATATATAGAACTATTATCTTTATTATAAACTCTCGTATTATAACTACCCTTCTTCACAGTACCTTTACATCAAATTTCATAATATACTCTATTAACTCAATTTTCATATATTCACATTATTAACATCTATTATATATACTATAAGTTATCATCTATATAGTAATATTATTATTCATCAACGCGTTAGAACACTTTATGTATATTTAGTGGTAGTTAAAAGTACTTGAATGAGAAAATTTATCGGACGTAATAGTACTACACAAATATTATATTATTATATATTGGTTATAAATCATAACTATATAACACCTAATGTAAGACTCCTATGCTAGACAACTCAAGACTAGTCTTACATTTCACCAATACGATTTACTTTGAGCACTAGCCATAGTATCTTTATCACTAATCAAATTATCACGATATATTATATAATATACTTAATATATATAAATAGTATAGTAATATTAAGTATATTATATATATATATATATTATATTTATATGAATGTATTCGTATCTACACCTTCGACTCAATACCGATTATTATCCCGTTACATCCACATATATCCGATAATATAATTTTAACTCAGATTACTTGTTACAGTGATTGCTCTACGTAACATCTAACATGACTTCATAACTTGGACTCTCCTCAATATTTCGACAATGCTACATTTATAAAACCATAATTAACTACTCTTAAATTATAATTACTTCAAACCCACTCCTTTTACATAAAAATACTACTATTACAAACCCCTATATAACTATCCCGAAATACTCTTTCAATACTACGTACCCAAAACTCACAATTATTCGAGCAATAAGAATAACAGGCATCACCTCACCACCTCTCATTCTACATAATCATATCTTAACACCTTTTATCTACTACCTGACAGTATATAATAAGTTATAACCTATTACTATATATGACACTTACGTATGTAACTTTCATTAGCCCATTCATAGTCCAATATAATTAAAATAACGATGAGATAATAACAGCTTAGTAAATGTATTTATGCGACTCTGTCACGTCTTATTTTTTAACATTCGCACTATGTGCAGATGAACTATTTAATATTTGAATACTACCAACAATGAATTTATAAGTGGTGACAGACACATAGAGCTTTAGTAATTTTTCGCGAATATGTTCTAATATATTTTCTTCAAATAAATTTAATCAAAAAATATACACAAAAAATTCAAAAATGATATTTATATCTACTGACCATTGACATTAGCATAGATAAAATATCAATACTTTTGGTAATAGTTTAGCTGATGTAGTAGTTAAACAGAAAAATGTCAAAAACAACGAAAATAACAATAGGGGGCTTCGAGCCAACAGGGAACTAAGAAGGGTAACGTTTTCTTACGCCGCTAGGGAAGGGGCGGAGGAACCCCTCGCGACCACCACCAGGCTGCCCAATTATCTGTTCATATAAATGTTTCAAAAATCGTAAACCAAATGAATTGTATCAACACACTAAATGACTGGATGTATTTCGTAGTAAAATACTCTGGAGGGGAATAGTTCTAATTGGTCCAAATCATGTCGCTCCTACACCATGTCCTCAGGCCCGATAGACACAACTCAATTGGGTTCTTGACAACCATGCCACCTTCTGGTGGACGGTTTAATCGACCTCTGGCTTTTCCAAGTCTAAATGAAAATTAAAATACAGACTAGCATCTTTCTCGCACAGCTCAAGTAGTCAGTTATAAAAGTAGCCAGGTCCCCTATTAACTACTCTGATTGAAATCGGGTCCGATTCCTCGGAGTCTCTATTGATTTGTTGTAGGAGCTCCATATACAAAGAATATCAAATTAACATATAAGGATATTCTAAAACTGACGCGAGTCGTCATAACATTCAAGCGTCTAGTATATTAGTATTATATATGATTTAATATTTTTCTACTAACTCTCATAATAATATGATTTGCACAATCACCTAATCTATTCAGGGAGATTATCCTTATTGTATATATATTATATATTGGCCGTTATTATCCAATCTAATTAGCCTTACAGTTAATCTAGATCTATTTACTAACCTCCTAAAATCTTACTACACAATGAATGCCGAGCTTTCTTATATAATTAATCTATTGAGCATAACGCCGAGCTTGTTCAGTAAAAGTAAGCTATTTGGCCTTTTGTCACCGAAAATTGCTGAGTGCGACACTTTGGGCAGTAGAGCATGTACCATTTCATAGATTTGCCTTTAGCTCCATCCGGTCAGTGTGGTAAAGGACATCTGGTATACCCTCAACAGCGAGGCAACCTCGGGTTTGGCAATATGATCGAAAAAGATATATAAAGCTAAATCTTTATAATTTCAAAACTGTGAGAGTATTGGCAGTTGTTAAATATTTGCTTTACTTAATTACAATCATCTTTCATGGTTGAGTTGGAGCCGTCTGTCTATGCGACTATTGAGCGAGTGGACACGCTATAATAGGAACGCACAAGAATCTATCCGCCATATTTCGTGTTTACAGCTATTAGTTAGGTTCTATAAGTGATATAAATACTGTCTAGGAGCCTAGCGCACGAGTTTTCAGGTTCTCAAAATCCACTATCAGAGAGAAAGAGATTATATATATATATATTGAATAAGAGTATATATTTATATAAATTAATTAAGATTATATTAAGATTATATTAAGATCTTCACTATATTATAATATAGTATATATATAAATTATATATATATATATAAGATAATATTAGTATTATTATGAAATATAAATAATACTTTATAAAAAATATATATTATATACTATATTATTATAAATAAGTTAGTGGATTTAAAATTTTTATTTAATATAAAAAATAAATGTATAAAAATGATTTAAATATATAATGGTATATATTAATAATTATAATTAGTAAGAACTATATATATAATTATATATTATATATCTCTTTTAACATGCTATATATCACTATTTCTCTATCACAAACTGAACTGAGAGGTAAGCTCGAACTATCGCAGAATTGCGGTATAGATCGTATGAGCAAGGAATGTATGATTAGATATAAAAGCTGTCAGTAATATGTGTAAAGCTACCTACAGTATACGCGTATGATATAGCCTACCGACTACTATTATACCTTTAAATTAGTGAAGAACTAATCTATGAGGGTTGCATATTCATGTATAAAGCTAACGCCTATAGATGATTCACTAACGGGACTATACATATGGGGACGGATCATACCACTATGGTAAATTGTCTCATTGATCTAAGGTTACATTACCTACTTGGCAAAGTTGGGTACGATCAGGATGTCTATAAGCTGCACACCATGTAAGGTCAGACAAGACATAACGGTAGAAATTTTAATAATTCATATCCGTACTAATTGGTAAAATTCAGCGGAAAATTTAAGCTTAGGGGAGGTTTCTCTAAATACAACCAACTTACACAATTTTTCTCTTCCTTATGATAGCTCACACACTACTATAAAAAATTCCGCTATATACGGGGACCTCGAAGCCCACCTTGTGATAAGTGGGTGAGCCGGGGTGCGCACGAAGCGCCGGCCGTCTCAGCGAGGAGGTCCTCGACAGACCAAGCCCTGAGGTCGCCTGCTATGTTTGCGTTTACCACTGTCCATGTATTTCCTTTTAGTTAAAATAATACGGAAATATAAAGGGAAGCTAAAATGTATTATATATTTTTTTTAACTAAAAGGAAATACCTAGGGTGAAACCGCAAGATGGGCAGGTAATCGGGTCTCTGCCCCCTTGCCGGTGGGAGACGGGGGAAGACTTCGTCTCCCGCTCTGTACCATGTCGCTCCGAGCCCCTTAAATTGGGTGAAAAAATTTTTTTTAAAGATTTTCGCGATAATTTCGAAAGATGCAATTCGAATAAAAAAAAACAAATAAAACCCCTATATCTAGATTTTCAGCTACACGGGCGCAATATATATACTTAAGTTTCTCATCATGCTTTGCTTCGTTCGAACACGCTTCTCGAGTCTATCACTCGATTAATCGCTCCTTCCCCTCTGGCACCTTTTCTCTCTTTAATGTAATACTTCCCCCCTTTTTTCTCACACACACCCAAACCTCCTCCCTACTTGAAAATTATCATCTTCCTCAGTGTAATATAATATGAATTTTCTTCACACTCAGGGAACGTCGTAACATATAAGGGGTTACCGGGTCAGGTACTCTTACCAATATTTTAGGTTTAATTCTTGTATCTTATAAAAAAGTATATCCCTATGCATAAAATGATTATTTAATTTTATATAAAGTAAATAGTTAAAAAGAAGCTTTTTTCTGTAACATCAATAGAAAATTATCAGAGCAAAAACTAAACCTGTACATAATAATAGCTATAATATTATTATTTGCTAATTACATTTGAGAAATTATAGATAATGAGCATCGCGGATTAGTAATAAATTCTTATGCTATGTCATGACGGGACGAATGATCCGTCTTTTTATATAAAGTTAGTAGGTAGGTAGCACGGGTGTTAAGTTATCTGTCGTTCCCTTAAAATAGTTCGAAATATATAAAGCCTTCGTCGTTTCCTTACGTAAATTATTGTAGATGAATCCGATATGTGGAGAAAGAGATACTAAGTGTGTGGCATGGGTTTTAGTGGCAATAATTGTTTACAAATCTTTGAATCGAATGTGTCTGATTGTTTCTGATATTAGATTAATATTATATAACTTTATTTAAGTGGGTATATGTAGTTCGGCATTATCATGCATAAAATGGTATAGGTTGAAGAGGTACATTGCACTACTATACTCGGAGCTACAATGTGTCATGATTTTACTATTTTAGAAGAAAATACCTTAAAAACTCACTTCTATAAAACAGGCGGACAGTCTGGATTTCGGTCTAGAGTATAATGGTTAGAGTCTTGGGGCCCACATTCTGAGGTAAGTATACTCATTGATAGTGTGCATTCCACAAATTTGAAGTATTTTGAGCAGGAATATAATATAGAAACAATTCGTTTCATAGAAATAATAGAGATAATCGCTGATGGATTGTATATTTATATAGGAAAGGGGCAAATTTGAATTGCTCGCTGTTAGATGTAACTTAAACAAAGATGAAAAGAAACTGTGCGGAGGTATATAATGTGTCGTTCGCTATAAAAATGTTAGTGTAGCTAGTATTGTAGTAGACGTAAAAGAGTCGTGAGTAGAGATGAAGAGGGAATATATGTAATGATTGAGAGTTAGACTGTTACTAAATAGCTATATAAGCATAATTTAAAGAAATTAAAGCTTGTTAACGATGTTGTCCAGTATAGAGAACATAAATATTGCAATGTATAATAATTTAAAGTTTTAAAGTCATAAAGGTAATAGTCGTTGATGGACGTATGGTTCACATCGTAATTAGATTAATAATATGTTAATGAAATACGAGAAGTACTGGCCCTACATCATAGTTGATGCATTAAAAGTTTGCCCTGGATAATAATGTATATATAAGTGTTATACTAGGAAGATACGTATGGATGATGTAATTAATAGTATACCTAGATGATGAGGGTTGCTGAGGAGATACTAGATAATTAGGTGATAAATAGTATATGATTATACAATTAAAAGGGATGTATTAAACTAAGGTGTTTTGAGTGATGGGAGGAGGAAAAGATAAGTGTAGGTAAGTGGTATAATTAAATGGTAGGATAGGTGAAATATGTATAATTATTCTGTAGTTAGTAAGAAGATGAAGTTGTTAGTTAAAAGTAATCCTTTAACAACAAGATTAATTACTACATAAGACCTGACTCATAGAAATATATGGATATTGAGTAGTAAGTAGTATAATCTTCAGCATAATAGACTGACTTCTATGTTATTTATGTTTGGTTAGCATCAAATGGCTGAAGAATATAAGGTAACAGAGACAATTGATATTGGATGTTATATAACTTATCATATAGAGGGGTTTGCATGAATGGATTGATTGCGGATGTCAATTCATTGTTCGATTAACTAGTTATAAGTATGTAGATGAGAGGTCAGAGCTTGGATGGGAGATATGATAATGAGAGTTGATAACGATAGTAATAGGATTAAAATTTATATACGAGTCGAGAAGTTTAATGAGACTAAAGAAAGAAGGGATAAATATGTTTATTAGGATAAGTATATAGGTAGATCTAGCATTAGGTTAAAATCGTATATATATTGAGTAAGGTGTGTATACAAGATTAGGGATACGTTATGTAGCATACATAGTAGATGAACTTGTAGGGCAATGATATATAGTTATAAATACATAATATTATGCTATCTTATATATGACTATAAGCTGAAGTAATAGTATATTATGTAGATTAGGTAAGTATATAATATGTTGGAATGTTAAAGATGTATTACATATATTGAGTGAATGAGGTTAAGTAATCAGGAATGAATAGTGATAGATATGTATAGAGTGAGTTATTTAATGTGATGTAGGTATAAAAAGGATAAGTTCAGTAGTTTAGATAATGTTACATAATAAAAGCAACTGTAAATGATAAGTCTCCAAATATAGATACAATATAATTATCTATTTACGGGCAGTAAGTAATATAAATAGGAGTAGAAAGTGGACATGAAGAACTGGACTGTAGAACATCAGATGCATGTAATGCTGTTCTTTCAGTAAGACAACAAACAGGAGTAGCTATATTATATTAGAAAACGCAGTGTTTGATTAAGGAAAGGTAAACATAGATTATTAGGGTATATTAATATAGTGAACGAGAATCTATATTACTATTTGCGATATGGACGCGTCTTAAAATAGGTAGTAAGAAATAACATAAAAGGTAAATATTATTAGGCTAGCTTAACTATAGAGGATTAGGTGATGTTATGTTATTGTGAGTATAACATGATGTATAAATGTATATGATATATATTTATGATTTATAGTATAGGTAGAGGATTAGGGACAGACTAGTATCAACTAGTATTAAAAATAATATTGCATTAATATTGCGACAGTAAAATAGAAAGAGGTGAATAGTTAGGTGAAAGTATTGTTAGTAGTGGGTTTTGTAATTATGAGTAGCTAAGAGGTGATAAATTGTACTTTTATGAGGTGGTTGGTGGATGGGAATTGTATCAGTTTAATGGTATTATTGAAATAAAATATTTAAAAATAGTATTAATTACGTATCAAGCTATAGTAAATGATAACTGGTGAATAATAAATCAAGATAATAAGTATGCGAGATAGTGATAAAGTAGAGAAAAAAGTTTGGTGTATAAAATATGATAGTATATATATGGTAGGTATATATAAGGATCCAAGGATTTGGGATATATAGTGATAACAGTAGAGTATATTAGGACCTAGTATTACTTATACGTATTAGAGGTAAGATTAGGATATAATAAGGTGATAAGTGATTAAAGATTTCAGTTGATATATTTTATAAGTAGTATTAGTTATATAATTAATAGTAAGTTATATTATGAGTTATATTATATATAGGTCAGAGAAGAATTAGTATGCGTTCGTGATACTCATGAGTAGATAAGACTGTTTGAAGAAGCAAGGGCGTTTAGGAGTGGTATTATGGTAATGCATAAATTTTACATTTATATTAGAAAAATATATGTAAATAGCTATAATAATAGTATAGAAATAACGTTTGAAAAGATTAAAGGTATATATGTTTGTGACATATGGTCCCCCCCTCACATGGTGTATATAAGACAAACTATATATATATAGACGTTATAAGGTTAATTGATATAAGTTATAGGAAGCTACTATTATGCTAATATGTTATAGTAGTAAGATATCGTATATTTATGTTTAGTATGTTATAGGCTATCTTTAGTAAATGGAATCATGAACATGAGAAGAGATGCACACAAAGATCACAGATATTATGACAGAATCTACAGATATACTAACAGAATACAAGGGAAAATATCGTTTGTGTGATACATACACTGTGAATTTGCTTAGGGTGAATATGTAAAAATCATTTATTTTTTGGGGAGCACTCGGCCGCTCCGGAAAGTGTGACGTATAAGTTGGGGATAGTACTATATACAGGGAGAGTTATGTGATTATAGCAGTATAGTCCGTCGTTCTATTGTGATTAATATATTTATATTAATTTTATATGATTATATTATAGTTTATTTAGGTTAATTAGTAGGTTAATGATAAGTTACTTATAAGTCGTGAGTGAGAAGTAGTAGCAGACATATAAATCTGAAGGTGTAAGTAGATAGAATTATGGATATAAAGGAGATGTAGTGGAGAGTTGAGGCTACTATATATTGTACTACATACTATTATTAATATTATAATATATATATATATATATGTATTATAATTTGATAGGATAATTTAGATATTAGTTATTGTAATGGTTCTTGTGTTTGGTACTAGGAATATTAACTGTAACGATTATAGTAGTATTGTATTATAGGACGATAGTAGTTAATGAGTAAGATATTTGTTTATACAGGTGTATAAAAAAGATAGGATGAGTTATATGTGAGAAAGTTAGTTCGTTAGAGTAGTATATAGGTTAGGGAAGTGAGGAATACCTAATTATAGTATGAGTATTTATATGTAATTGAGTGGTAGCTTCATTATTGTAAATGGTATGAAACAGCTAATGTAGGGGATCAAGAATTTCTATCGGAACAGCGAGGTATGGTGACGTTGGGGTTTCCAGTATCGCGAAGTAAAGGGAGGGCGGAAGGAAACCCGCTGAGGAAACACGGGCCATCAAAGCACTAAGCAAGCGGGGGAATGCCGTGAAGCTTGCACCGGGAGGGGCAAAGAAATTAAGTCGGGTATGCGCTCCGTAGTTCGCCGGAAGGTCCGTAGGAGCGCCGACGGACTTGCACTGGCAAGTCCTGTGCGGTCAATTAGGTGGCGATCTCAAACTGAGAGTGTTTCTTAGTTTAATAGGAGAGGAATATATTCGATATCTAAGAAGTGACTAATTCTATATCTGTAACGAGTACCGTACGTTACAAAGTGTCGCTATAAGGCTCCTCACCTGCATACTTACTGGATAGGTTCTTACATGCGGGCTAAGTTGATTATTCAGGTCCAAATATAGATTTGTTTTAACATTTTCATAGGAAATATAGTAGAATTTTAGGAGCGCAAGATGCGAATAATAGTCCTTTATTACTGTAGGACTATTCGTTATTTTTTTAGATGTTTTTTGATCATTTTCCTAGCTAAAATATATTCAGATTATTGAAGTATCCAAGATGGGCAACAGATGCTGAAGGTCGTTCTATCATGAGGCTTAGTGAGTATGTAATTTTGAAGGATATATAATGCAATGTGAGAGAACTTGCACATTCTAGTGAGCTGCACGATAATGAGTTGTGAAGTAGTGTTAAGATATATTAGGGTATTTAGGCACGAGTAATATTATGAATAGTGAAATGTATGAGTAATGGTTTTCGTCATTATATTATAGTGTGAAAAGTAAGCATGTAAATTCAAGTCGGTTATATTTGTTAAGGGAGTATGTATTTAGCGTAATATTGTATAGGTAGTATTAGGGAAATACATATAGCCTGACTATGTGTATATATTTTAGTATTAACAAACCGAGAGATGTATTTCATTAACAGCACAAATTTCTTCAATTCCATAGTAAATAATAGATATTATACTATTTTTAATTCTAAATGATTTTTTATCTTTTGTGAAGCGCAGAAATGTAAACTATTTGGAAAAATAGTTGCCATTTTTAAGATTTGTTATTAATTTTCGTATTTATAGAGCCTACGCACTTGACTAATATGGAAAGTTTGGTTTGTGGCATAACCGATCAATGGATTTTAAAAGATTATTTTTGGGAATTAACTAAGACGATTCTTTCCTATTAACCAACGCTAACCTACTACCTTGAACTAAGGAACTACCTTAAACCTAAGCTAACACGAGACCTAACCTAACCCTAGGGCCTAAAACGAAAGAAGTCATTCCGGAGCCCGGAAAATGCAACACCCTTGTAATCGAATAAAACAGTCGTGTACAGAAAAAAAAGATGAGCCACCAAATTATATTAAATTACTTATATATATATTTTATGGGGAGGCTGTTCTATATCAAAATGGTCAGAATATAGTACGTGGCATAATATAGGTTATATAATAAATATATATAATATATTTAAGTAATATAAGAGTATATATATATGTAGGTACGGTATATATTTTATGTATTACGTAATAGTATATAGATATAGGGCGACAGGTTTATAGATAATATAATAGTAGTTAGTAGTAGTATAGCAGTATTATAAATTTATATATACATTATATATTATATAATATATACTAATCAAGATATGTTATAGGCTATAGTAAAGGGATTAGTCACTTACATTTATGAACGATATCATTTATTAAACTCAAATAGTTATAGTATAGTAGCCGTGCGTACACCTATTAAGTATCATCTAAGGTGGAATTTAGTATCAAAGGTTTAAAAATATTAAGTAACGAATAGTATGGCAGGTAAGGCTGGGATTTGTATTCTAGTTGAGTCATAAATCACATATTCTTATTTAAATACTATAAATTAGGTATTATTCTAGTTTTCTATTCTAGTTATTATTCTACCTTTCCTTATCCTGGAAAACATCGAGGAGACAATATCGTAAAGGGAAATATAAAGAAGAGTTAAATAAAATATATATAATAATTATAATAATAATAATATATATATATAATATTCATATAATATTATTATATCTATATTTAAGTTTAATATTATATATATATATATAATAGTTAAATTATATTATATAATTAAATTAATATATTATTAATAATAATATATTATAAATTAGTTAATTAAATATATATAATATATATATATTAAGATATATAATAAATGATAATATTATAATTATATTATTTAATATTATAATATACATATATATATTATTAATATATTAAATAATTCTAATTAATTATTATAATAATATATAATAATATTAATATATATAATTAGTATATGCTAATTGTAGCTTTACTATTAGTAATAGCGTAGTAAAACTATAGCTATTATATTGCTATAATATATAAAAAAAAAACTATAAATATAGATAAACATAATGAATATGAATACTAGTAATTATTAACTACAAGTAACGAATTAAGGTAGATTATATATGTAATAAAGTAAGGATTATATCCAAGAACACAAGAAGTATTTAAAACGAGGGATAGGAACTTAATGTATAAGTATGCAGTTATGGTAGGAAGTATAATATAAGATGGTGTTTTTATACACTAGAGTAGATGTAAGAACATTGATATGCAGATGTTAGCAAAAAACTATTTTATTTAAGTATAATAAAAATGATAAGATTTACAAATTCAAATTTTTTATATTTTATTGATAATAATTTTTAAAGGCTAGAAATATAATATCTATATTATTTTTTATCCAGGAGAGGAGAGAATATCAGTAAAGTATAATATACTAGATATTATGGTATATCATTCTTGGAATTTAATAATTAAAGTATAAATGTAAAATAACTTAGAAAATAATAATCATAATATTATAGATATTTATAATTTTTCAATGATAGTAATATTTAGTTACTTATTTATATACATATAAATAAAGTATAGTAGATATATATGACATATATCGGCGGATATCGTAATTATAGTATATATGAGCTCATATAAAGATAGTAAGAATGTATTACTATAGAAAGATCATATCACTAATTGCGTCTAACTGATTACCCTAGCATATAGTATAGATGCAATACTATTATGATTCGTCATATACATATCTATATGGTAGATTACTAGTGATTTACTATATTTATATATCATAGCTGGTTCGTATCGTGTAGAGTTGATATAGACTATATTCTCTATTCTTTGGTCTAGTAATGCTGCTCTCATACTATATTTATATAAAATTATGAGACAACCGTCCTTAGATAATAACCTAAGATACTATACATTTATATTTATATTTATGAGAAGGTTTGGTACTATAACTAAATAAATAGTATAAATAATCAAAATTAGATACAAAAAAAAAAACTTTTAGGTAAAATCTCTACAATTAAGCAAAGAACAATTTACATATATTACTAGATAAAGGTTTAGGTTTATGTAATTTTTTACAATAATCATTATATTGTGGTGAATATTATCTGGATCATTTATAATTTACTTATATACTCATAAGGTATAATAACTAATTATCTTATTGCATATAGATGTTTAAATTTCTTGAAACGCTAGTACTATAATGAAGAGTAAGATTCTGCTATTATCCTAATATTGTTATAGGTAAAACTATTAATCTCAGTTTTATTTAAATATTATTTACAGTATTTACTAGACTTTAGGTATGAATTTACTTAACATGATTATGTAATATAATAATATATACACTTTTGAACTTAAGTATATCAGAAGATTATAATATAGATACTCGCAAATAGGCTAAAGATCAAGCAACATGCCCCAGTAATACAATATAAAATGTTATCATATATATAAAGCAAGATACCTCATAATAATTCAAAGTAAATATAAATCTGTATAAGAAAATAAAAAATAAATATTATATAACCACTACCTGACCATCTTCATAAGTAAGAAAGCATACTACTGTATGGTTATAGTTCTATTAGCTCATGAATATTTCGTAATTATTAACATTTTCTAGACAACCATGATGTTGTCTTGCAAACTCTTAGGATCAATAAAGTATAGTTTCAAAATTTATTGTTCCATAAGACATACAACTATTGATCTATATTATTAGATATCTGGATAAAGGCATATGAAATTAAAGTATATCATATAGAGTATATAAGTTATATTATATTACTTAGATATATTAATATTAGTATTAGGTTACTTTATATATATTATATATAGTAAATATATATAGTATTTATATATAATATTGAATATATGATATGTAAGAGTATCTTTTCATTTTCGTAGGTATTTGTAAGTAAGGGATTTAAGATAATAATTAATCAATGGGTTTGCTTATCTTTTAATATATGATATTATAATATAATATAATTATAATTAATTTTATATATATATATTGTAAATATATATAATATTATTATAATAATATTATATATATATATATACATATATATAATTAATATGGTTGTTGTTGTTTACTATAGTATAGGTTAGTTAAGGTCAGGTCATGGTCAGTGTTATCATAGTCATGTCAGGGTTTAATAGAGTTTATTGTGCTTTTTTTTTTAATCGAATTTAGATTTGTTTTCCAATATTTTATAAACAAAAATTATTCTCAAAAAAATACAACAGAATAAAAAATTTAAATTTAGAATAGCTACCATTTTGTCTCCGCTGTAATTAATAATTAATATAAATATTTCCTTTATCGCTTGATTAAGTAGATTCTAATTGTAACTTTTTATCTTTTAAAACATTAGACTTTATATTCTTCCTTTGCTATTGTGATAAAACTACAACTAATTTTCAAATATTTACCCTGGTAATTCAATCCGAGTTTTAATAGAGTGCTGCACAAACTTAACAGATAAACAATAAATTTAATGTCTATTATTTAGTTATTTTAAATCAAATCTATTATATAACAGAGGAGAAGATCAATTTGGAATTTTTAACACATATGTACTTCCATTTCTGCTTTTACTATTCTGCATAACGTTTCAAAGGATTCTTCCTATTTCGATTTTCATTATTCATTTCTCTACGTTTTGTTTTTCGTTATCTGTATTAACTTTTTTTAAAGTTTATTTTTAATATATAGTATATATATATAGTAATATTAATAAATATATTATATAATATAATTTAATAATACATAATAATATTATAGATATCATATATATAATATAATATAATAGTAATATATATATTATACTATCAGAATATTATTATATATATTCGTGATAATAATTAATGATATTACTAATGCTGAAACCTATTGAAATAAATATATATTTTATATAGAATAATATTAGTATAAATAAATATTAATTAAATAATAATGAGTTAGTAATATCATATAAATATGAAAATTATTATTTTAGCTGTAATACTTTAGATCCATTTCCACATAAAAGGTTATAGTAATATAATTATATATATTATTATTAAGTATTATATTATTAATATAATTATATATAACTATATAATATATCATTAATTATATTATTATATTTATTGATATATATATAGCATTATAAGTTTATAAAATATAATAATTATATATAATTATAAGTAATTAAGATATATATAATATACTTAATATATATATTATATGTAAGTAGGATATATTTAATAATAATATAATACTAGTATTGGAGCTTCAGGTGGGTAATAAATGTGCCGATATGTATCAACATGAACTATGATGGCTCAACTATTTAACATTACACTTAACCATATCATGTATAATATATTATGCACAAATTAAATTTTCTAGGTACAAAATGCTCATTCATTATTAGGCAGACGGGACTAATCATGTACACTAACTGGAACCACTTCTTGAGGTCTCTTTATATTATGAATAGTATATTATTTACTTAAAAATGTAGTTGGATTTAAATAAGAACTATAAGGATATATTTAACTGATGGAAGTATAACTATTATAAATACATAACTCAAGGACTCACTACTCACATCTCTAATATAAGTACAATTAAATCAACTGTAAAAGTATGTTACTCACTAAGCTATACTATACAGAAATGTACTCCTTCCTGGTTATTGAATGAACTATTTATACAAAGCAAGTAGATGGCATGTACTGGAAAATCATTCTAGGGTTAATTTCATACCAAATACCTTCATTAACATTACGTATGAAAACAAGTTATTGCATGCAGGTCACCTCACTCCAAACCCATTGTTATTACAAAAACTAGGCGTTAATACTGGACCCTCTTTATAAGATGTTACTGAAAATTTGAACATTAGATAAAGATAAGAGCTTGCCCAGAACATCTAGAAGTTGTTATCTCTTCTAGTGTACGATGTTAGTAAAAACCTACCTTCACAAAATCAATTGAATAGGACAGCAACGCAGGTTTGCTCTGACACAAAACATAAAACTTTCCGATTTTTCTGCGCGATGATATGTATAGAATTTCTTTTAACTGGTCTAAGTAACAGAAGATGGAGACATACGAGCAGAGGAGAGGAACTCTAGCTCGAACACTTATTATAAGGTTACTATAGCACTAATCAACGTCCAAGTACGCTGCGGCTCATGGGGACATAAGACATCGCGACGTCAGCCTATTTAGTTCCATTGTTGCATTTACTTTCAAGGTTATCTATACTGGAAAAAAATAACATGTAACATCTGATTTTCAACAACAATATGGTTTGTCAATTATCTGAGGCTCTAGTTATCTCTCTTGAAGATATACAAATAATAGATATATTATTCAGTAATAGTATAATACTATACTATCGTTATCATCGCGATTTAAAGGACAGATCATATATCAAAAATTCAAAATAAACTATCATATATTTAATATCTTACTAATTATGGGGCCCCTGCTACTCGTTAATGGCCAATAATTAATATAAGCATAGGAAGCTCTATCAACACAGCTTTCATAACTACAGTACTCATGTATCACAGCATATGCAATTGCTTTGCTACACAAGTATTTAAAGATAGATTATAAATCATCATTCACTGAATTTTATCCTCAGCTGCTCAATCTACATAATTCTACACTGAGATATAGGTTCACTATTAATGAAACATTAAGTTCTTACTGCTTATCTACATTTACTTCTAATCCCTTCTTTACACACCCTAGCAAATCTCTCTATCAAGCCTCTCAAACTCTCTTCAGCACCTAATACAACCAATTCATATCCCAACATATATATATATATTAGTGTATCGGGAATACGCACAACGCTCTGCCGACCCCAGTCATACAAACAACTACATCTACCCTATGACAAATACTTATTTATTCATTGCATAAAACTGAACAGAACACCAAGTTTGGTAATTTATTGACTCATCAAACTCAAACACAAATTAAAAAATCAAAATCACTACGAATATCTGAATAAATAAAAATGAGACTCAAGTAGGCAGTTGCATGTATTATCCGAGCACTACTAACTCAGGATCCATAATTAAATGACAATATATAAAAGCTCGTATATCTTACGCTACTACACAATATCCTGCTACGTCAGCTGTACCGTATGCTAATTAAAGTTACCAGTCATCGAAACTTTCACTCTTATATTTTTCCATCCTCTACCTCTACTATCGACAATAATACCTTATGTATGGATTCCATCAGAGCTCAATAAATAACCCATATAGCTAATACTGCCAATAAGAGCATTTATAATATACTCAATTATTCCTATTAATACGTACATGTTGCTGAATATCCACTAAGACTAAATCATTTTATTAACTTCCATGAATCTTAACTTAACACGTTAAATGATAGAGTACACAATTGTATTTTACTGAAAGAAATATTTGATTTAACAACATCTTACAACTACGCGATGCATATGAGACTATGTTACATTTTTCTGACACATGATAAGAACTAGGGCCTTTTACTCACTTCCTTGCAGTAACCATTTGAGTAACACCACAAGTGTGTTGAATATTTTGTCTACAACATTAGGAAAACTACCACTCTAAACCAACTCATAAGCTATTCCCGCTAAGGAGTATGACACATGATATCATGTTACCCATTATCCAGGGCAGCCAATAACAGGGTTTACTACTAGGGAACGTATATCGGTATTATTCGCTTTCTCGGACTTTGGCATAAGACTCACAGACCTGGAACCCAGGACTAACGCTATCTTCTACATAACCCTATCTCATTTCAATTCATCAGCATATTCAATACACAGACGTCTATATTCACTAGGTCCCCCCTACGTCTCAGCGAGGGCTTTCTATTAAATATAATAGCACTTGCAATAAATCACAGTATTTTCAAGCTTTCTTACACCCGAATATATGTACTATATTAGGGAGATACAAAGTCATACTGAATAGTATTACTAGTAGCTGAGATAAATAGTATATAAGCTAAAAAACTTTTTTTAAATTGTTTAGTACTGAGAAACTGTGACAATTGTTTTATCATCATTGTAATGGTAAATCCTCCTTTAGTAATTGATTCATGACCAAGTGCTGATCAATTTGAAAGTATTAAATCGGATATATAATATACCGACGATATATAGGCATAGCGTATCGTCGTTAAACTTATACAAATATTTTCCAGCAACTCTACAAAAATTGTATTGGGTCATAAAAGATTATGTAAAAGAGAAAATATTAAATAGAAGATATATTTCACCCTTGTCAAAACTTTATATATTAACGAGATATACAATGTTTTTTACATAAATGTAGTGGGGGTTGGAAAAACAAAATAAAAAAATTATGTGCAAGATAATTTCTGACAGATATGCACAGCGGTAAAAAGATAGTTTATAACTCTTCAAATTGGACAATTTAATTAATCTACAAGGTAACACATAAATACGTGAGTACAGCTAAATAAAGTTTTAGGATTTGAGTACAATAGTTTATTTAAGTAATCCTTTAATCTATGACCAGAAAAGAATAAAGTGATTAATTATTTACACCACCGCCTTCACATCGGACCGGGGGTATGGAGGTGGGAACTAAGGTAGGACACCTTAATGACACTGAGTAATTATTAGTGTCCATATGTAAAATTTCTTGACATAAGGTCCAGGTTAGTAGATTATTTTAAACTTTATTTTTTAGTTTAAAAACATTTCGGGATATGATATATACTGAAAAGTTGGGGGATATGTTAGTGAATGGATTTTGATGTATTTTGGGGGGGTGTATGGGGGTGAAGGGAGTAGAAAGGGTTGAGGGTGAGGGGGAATAGGGGATCTCCGAGGGGGGTATCCATGTTTATGGGGCTTCCGGCTTTAATTAATACAATCATTTTTTTTTTGGCGCTATTTTTATGTAGGTATTTCAACGAAACACGGTACAAGACTAGAAATTAAAGGAGGTTACCGCTAGCAAATAAATAAAATAAAATAGCTTCCAATTGTAGACTACATTTTATATGTAATTTTATGGATCAAAATAAAATTTAAGTTGTTCTACTATTAAAAAAAAAATAAAAAGTTGGATAGATTATTTACGTATATTATTAACCAAATTTGTAGATATTTTATGGATACCTATTATTTTATAAAATAATGGGTCATTAAAAAATAGATGAATAATAATAAAAATTTATCTTTATCTTTTTTCATGTTGTAATTATGTTTTTTTTTCTTTTTTCCGAATTTTGCATCTTTTGATTTTTTCTTTTGCTCTAGGAAAAGAATAATTATTGTCATTTAATTTGTCATGGATAATCAAACCTTTGATATACATTGATAAACAACACTTCTGAGATTATATAATATTAATAGTAATAATGTATTTAATTAATTACTTATCTTATAATATATACTAATATATAGTATATATAAATGATTAACTGTGATATATATAATCTAATATATATAACTAGTATCTTTAATATATCTATATATATATATCATATAATATGTATAGATAGATATTAAGGATATTATAGCTAAGTTAATTTATTAGTATGGGGGATTACCTATGGGAGGACGCATAGGTATTATCAGGGACTAATGAACTTACATTTATTATGGTGGGAAGGTTTCTACGTGATCATATGATAGTACGGAAACTATACCGGCAAACTTATTTCTTACTTATTTTTACCCAAATGTTATTCTTAATAAAATTCAGTACTTGATTTGTCATTTTAACACGTTATTAGATTTATTACAATAATAAAAATAATTAAGGTAATATTTAAAATTAAATTGGAAGCAGTTATTTACATATAAATAAAATTGCGATAATGCGCTCTAGTATTTAGTACCGCTTTTGATCCTAACTAAATATTTAAATAATTTTGAGCAATTCTAAGGGCACACTCTATAGATCGTAGGATTTTAAGGTGAGATCTTAAATCGGCACTATATTTACTGGTTGGGGGAACGTAGTGCAATTTTGGGATTATTTTCTCATATTGGACACTAAATTTATTTGGTAATTTTTTTGAGATTTTATTGAGTTACGAAAGTAGTAGTTACGCAGTAGCAGAAAATGAGTTGATATTCTATATTGAGCCTAATGAATAATATGTTGTAGGGTTTATTATCTCTCTTTTAATAATGTGAAGCTTTGGTTAGAGGGTAAGTATTTTCATAATAAATATAAAAAAAAGTAGTAATCGCTTAAACCTTGAAATATAGAATTTTTCTAAGTGTATAACTTTGAACTATCTATTCCGCTATCTAGTGAGTCAAGGATGTGAGAAACACGATATATATAGCTTTATATTAGATACTATAGACATAATATATTTGTCTATCCTGATTTTTTTTAAGGGCAAAACTTAAACTTTTCTTCTATCTATTTATAGGCTTAGACATAATATTAGATTAGCTGATAGGTAAATTTTAAAAATTAATTTCAATATTCTTCTTTGGTTTATATTTTTTGATTTTCAAAGTAAAAAAATTTACTTATTAATTATTTGTTAAGTAAGATTATAATAACAATTATTAAAGCGTTATATATATAATGGCTAATATAATCTTCAAAAATGTTAAAAAAAAATGGGTAATAGTAGAGGTAATTTTTTTATATAATACTATTATAGGAAGTAAAGGACATTCTACTCCATTATGTTGGCTAAATTTTATTATCTTTTTAAAATATGTATTAGAATAATATAGATTATAGATATTATACTAAGTGATATGGTTGGAATATTAATCTAATTATTAAGGTACTTACCTTAGGGTAATGTGACTAATATATTATATATCATATATAGTATCGACTTTATTATATTATATAGTATATATAGTCACTAAATATAATATCTTACGGAGTACTTGTAGTTAGATATTAGTGGTATATACTATATAGTATACTATAAGTAAGAGTTGATGATATAGTAATATAGTAATACTAAGATATATAGTAATACTATAAATACTATTATGTTATTAATAGATATATAATAAGTAGTATATATATATATAATAGATATATAAGGTATACTATAATATAGAATATTACATTTAATATTTATTTTAAGTATGTACCTTTAAAAAAAAAATTTATTGAAATATTATTTATATTATAAATAATATAATAAACTATTTATACACGTAAAATAAAATATAGTGGATATATTAAGAAAGATTTATGGTTACATTTTGTGGTTATACCGAATTCCTGGCAAAGTAGGAATGCTTAAGACTGGTAAATATAAAGATGTGAACAGTGGTGATTATTATTTATATATTGTATATTATTATTATATGATATATATATTTATTTAAGATTATTATTTAATATAATATTAATTATTAATTATTGACTATTATTATTATTTATATAAATAAAGGAAAGTAATATATATATATTATAGTAGAAACTACTACAAAAAAATATTAATATAACTTTGATGTAACTAATAGAAGTTTTAACTTCCATCGTTTGAAATGATGAATTTCTAATTTATGAAAATCAAAGAGTTTGGAATATATTTAGAAATGAAATAGTATTTTGTAGTGGATAATAATAATAAAAAAAAATAAATCTTTATACTCGTAAACTGTTTACCTATACGTATACTTAGATATATGAGACACTATTGATAGAAATTGATTACTATATAGTATATAATATATAGTATCAACCTAGCTTCCATTCTGTTCGAAATTCAGTCATGTCTTTAAATCTTTTCGTTTTTATTTTTTTTTTATTATATGTAAAATTATAATAATGTTTTAAAAAAACTTTTTTATAAACTTTGAAGACGCGTTTATATGCATATTTTAATTAAAAAGTATACTTAGCTTTTTCTTTGAAATCTGTGTAATTTGTGGCATCAATCATCTCTGGTGCAGCGTCTAACGCTAATCTTTCGGCAGAATTTTCCTCTGCCCTAATATGCACTACTGCGTAGTTAATCCCCTCATCAGAGGTTATTCCTTCTGCACAAAATTTCATTCAGATTTTGTTAAATCTCTCAGGTAATATTACTAGGAATGATATAACGGCGGGCGAGCGTACGGAAGACTAATTTTAATTCAAATACTACTATCTGTTAACAAAACGTTAGTCTTAGGGATAACTGGTAGCCGAAATATTTTTATATAATATTATATAGTAACTTTATAATTTTTAATAATAGCTATAATATTAATAATATATTATTATGTACAATTTCAAAAGAAAGATAATCCAAGATCATCTATTAGACAGTAATCATTAGCAATGTCAATACGTAAGAGAGCATCTAAAGTGGAGTCTGCGATTACTAACAGATGAGCAAATAATAATAATAAAGTATAGTTGAGATGGATTGGCTATAAGTGAGAGAATAGAATGGATGGAAAGTCGTATGTATAGTATGGGTTAAACGGATGTAAGTAGTTGAGTGTGTTCTTTGGGTCTGGGAGATAACTGAAGAATAAATGTGGAATTGGTCATAGTAAATTACGAAGATTGATTTATGGAAAGGTGAAGGGAATATTGTGAGTTTTGGGGTATGGCGGAGAATAAAGATTGACATAAGGAAAGTAGAGATGGCGGACTTAACACGTTGATTTCTGATGCTTTCTGGTATTGTGGCCTCACGGGCTCAGGGATTAGAACCCGCTACGGCTTATTGAACGTATATGTCATATTATGATGAGTGAGCTCGTCCACCTAGTCTGTGAGCATTATTATATGGGATAGTTATCTGTCTGACTAGCGACGATTCTCTATCTACTTAAGGTTTTATGATAGAGGTGGGGGGCGGTAATATATGGGCTTCATCTTCTTCGGGAACTATGTGTCATATTCTATCTAAATCTAAAACTTCTTTTTCCGATATTGTCTCATGTAAAGCAGCATTAACCCTGTGGGACTCTAGGAAGATAATGAGTGATTAATATGTCTAGTATTTAAGAAAAAAATCTAGATAGTAATTAATATATATTATATATATAATCATATTATTATATAATATAATATACTAATATAGATATTGATATATATTAGTATATAATATATATATAAGTATTATTTGAGATAATATTAAATGACATTATATATAAATTATCTAATACTTCTTATAGTTATTAGGGATTTGCTGTATATATTATTTCCGACGTTTATTTTCCAAATATATAATCACATTTAAAGCGATATATATTGGTTATATAAGGTTTATTATTATTGTATTATCGGGGGGCCAAGTATAGGAGGGATACAATACGTCTCACCCCTGGTATACTTGCATGTTTAAAGCTGTACATATATTTTTTCACTGGATACAGCGCTGTATTAAGCCAGTAAAAATGCTTCGCTACCGCGGACAGACTACTTCGCAGACGCTATGTAATCTCGGGCTTTCTATGGAATATATAAAAAAGAGGAATGAAGGATGAAGAGAAGGGGTGTTACCAACCCCTCCACCCTAATCATACAAATATTATTTCATGATTAACGATCTTAAATTCGTAAATAATTGTTGACTAATATCACGATTAATAATGAACTTCGAATGATTTATTATCTTTAATGAGCTAAAAATAAATGAATGTTATTAAAAATGAATTTCGTTATAAAAACATTTCGCATATCAATTATTGCTCAATTAATTAAACATATTATTAAACGAAATTGGGAGTATATAAATGTAATATACTCGTCGATGTAAATTGGAAATATAAATTATTTTGAGATGTTAATTTATTACACTATGTAACAAAGAAAACTATTTTATTTAGTTTTTGTTTTGAAAGCATTATTTCCTATTTGTTTCTTTGTAGAAAGCAAAGAAAAATAATATTATTTTCTTCAAACTTTGCTTTTGTTACCTTGACATCGCTGTTTTCAAACTGATCTATTTGCATTTCAGAGAAAATTAATATTTTTTTAAATACACGACATATTTTTATCTCTTGAACGTTCTGGCAACTTATATGACGAAATAAATACAGAGAACGTAAGCTCAAGTATCAATATAGTTAGTTGATTTGTTCATCAGTCTTCTAACAGCTGTTAGAGATATGTGGAGATATGTTGTCTTTGATAGGTGCATTCAGCACAGATGGCATCAAGAGGTTGCAAATATCAGGCAGACGCATTTTGTTATGTCTGCGGTGAATTTATGAAGACACGAGCAAAAAAGTACCCTGTGAATACATCTGCTAAAATGTGCGAGGCCTATAAGGCATATTTTGGCATGCATGTTGGGGACCAAGACAAGCAATGGGAACTTTATATATATATATATATATATATATATTTATGTTAGTTATTATTACATATATATATATTATTATTATATATATATATATACATATATATATATATATATACATATATTATTATTATACATGCATCTATAAATATATTATATATATATTATATATATATATATATATATATATATATATATATATATATATATATATATATATATATATATATATAGAGAGAGAGAGAGAGAGAGAGAGAGAGAGAGAGAGAGAGAGGAGAGAGAGAGAGAGAGAATATGCAAATGTTTATGTCTGTGTGTCTATATGCTTGAGCATGTCTACTTGTGTGTGTGTGTGTGTGTGTGTGTGTGTGTGTGTGTGTGTGGAGAGAGAGAGAGAGAGAGAGAGAGAGAGAGAGAGAGAGAGAGAGAGAGAGAGAGAGAAAATAGAGCCATGAAATTCGCAATCCCACGAATTTGGAGAGAGCCAACTGACCACTCCAGCAATTGCTTCTTCTGTTTGGTGGACCCGTCCAAGCGTCGAGCTGGCAAAAATGCGCCTGCTATCATATATCCAGACCTTCCGTCATCCATTGCCCAAGTGCCACACTCTCCTGAGCTCCCTGTACCCATTCCTCCAAAGGGAAGACAGCCATCTTCAGAAGAAAGCAGCAAATCAGAAGACGATGAAGTCGTTGATCCTGAATATAGTGTAGCTGAGGAGAGAAACCCATATTTCCCCAACCAAGAAGACATCAACGACTTGATCAGAGATCTTGGTCTCACAAAGTCCAATGCCGAGCTTTTGACGTCGAGACTCAAGCAGTGGAATTTGTTACATGAAAGTCGCATGTCTGAGAAAACGTCACCACTCTTTTTCAATTTTTTTCACCAGTCAAGATGGGCTTTGCTTTTGCCACAATGTGACAGGTTTGTTTGAGGCACTTGGAATTGCCTGTAACCCCTGCGAGTGGCGCCTCTTCATTGATAGCTCATCGAAGAGTCTCAAAGCTGTGCTACTTCATAACGGGAACATGTATCCATCTCTTCCCTTGGCTCACTCGGTGCAGCTCAAAGAGGAACACAGCAGCGTGAAGCTATTGCTAAGTGCCTTGAAATATGAAGAACACAATTGGGAAGTTATCGGAGATTTCAAAATGGTGGCCTTCCTGATGGGTCTCCAAGGCGGCTTTACCAAGTTTCCATGTTACCTTTGTCTCTGGGACAGCAGGGCCTCCGCAGAACACTACCAAAGGCGGGATTGGCCACAGCGGACTGAGTTCAGTGTAGGGAGGAACAATGTCAAATGGGAGCCTCTGTTGGACCCCCAGAAAATATTGTTTCCTCCACTACACATAAAATTAGGCCTCATGAAACAGTTTGTCATCTTCTCCCAGAAACTGTCTGAGGCATTAAAAGCAGCTTGGAACAGCTTTGTTGCAGTGGTTCGTGGCTTCCTTGGGAATCACAAGGCCGAAAACTATGAGGAGCTTGTTGAGACCTTGGTCAGGAACTACGGCAAAATGGGCTGCAGGATGTCCCTCAAAGTCCATATCCTTGATGCTCATCTTGCTAAATTTAAGG
Source organism: Trachelipus rathkii (assembly GCA_015478945.1). Lineage (NCBI taxonomy): Eukaryota > Metazoa > Arthropoda > Malacostraca > Isopoda > Trachelipodidae > Trachelipus > Trachelipus rathkii. Next base: position 54,290 of record JABUQX010111057.1, read on the forward strand.
AGAACATGGGGGCGTACTCAGAGGAGCATGGCGAGCGATTTCACCAGGATATTCTGGACTTTGAACGCCGCTACCAAGGATCATATAACGAAAACATGATTGGAGACTATATTTGGGGGTTGATTCGTGAAAGCAACTTACCGTATAAGCGTAAATCCAGAAAAACTTCTCACTTCTAAATATTTTGAGGTCTCTGTTGTATAAACTAAAAATAAATAAATGCTACTTTTGAGTTATATGTCGTTTTTTTCTACTTTGTGTAACCGAGAATGATTATATTCACCAATTTTTGAGTTATATATCGTTAAATGTCGTTTTTTATATATAGGAATTATATCGGAGTTATATATCGTTAAATGTCGTTTTTTATATATAGGAATTATATCGGAGTTAAATGTCGTTATATGTCGTTTTTTATATCGGAATTGATAAATTTGTGAAATATCATTATCCTGGTCACAAAATAAAAGTTTGGAGGAAATATTAGCCATTTATCATGCCTTTTAGGTAAAAGAAAATAGGAAATTACGGTTGTTGCCCAGAGGCAAAAAAGTATTACATAGTAAATTATTTTTAATTTAAAAAGCAATATTATTTGTTTTTAAATAAAATGTTATTTTATATACTTTTTTAAAATGTTTCTTTATATGTTTTTAGTTAATACCCACACCCACACCCACAAACACACCAACAACCAACACACACACACACACACACAGACACACACATACACACACACACACACATACACACACACACACACACCTATATATATATATATATATATATAGTTAGGCCCTCTAGCTCTTTATATCTATCTATATATATATATATATATATATATATATATATATATATATATATATATATATATATATATATATATATATATATGTAATTAGAAAGAAAATCCTTTTAGGTAATTGTAATACAAAAAAATATATATTTTTAAACAATTCCATTAAGAATTTGAAATTAAAAATTAAAAAAATTATTTTCTGAAGAAAATCAATCAAAAATTTGAAAATTTAAATATCAAATTATTTAATCATATTCGGTAATAATAATAATAATAATAATAATAATAATAATAATAATAAAAAATAATAATAATAATAATAATAATAATAATAATAATAATAATAATACAATAATAATAATAATAATAATAATAGTAATAATAATAACTAATAATAATAATAATAATAATAATAAAAAATAATAATAATAATAATAATAATAATAATAATAATAATAATAATAATAATAATAATAATAATAATAATAATAATAATAATAATAATAATAATAATAATAACAATAAT